>JAPQVW010000420.1:0-29162 GCA_028535905.1 Quercus berberidifolia
AGTATCAAATTTGTTACAATGTATAATGTAGAATGGATTATTGGACGGGTGTAAGAGCAGGTGCCTTAAATCAAAATCAATATGTTTTTAAATATCCATCGCCCTGCACAGTTTTTTTAAAAATGATCCTGCAGTTAGCAGGAAAAATTGTCATTTTACACAAAGTTTTCGAAGCCAATCGATCCTGTTTTATAAGCTGATCGAAAACTTCAATCGGACCAACTGAGGTTGAAGTAGTAAAACAGTCAGAAACCGCAGAAAACTTTTCCCAAAAGGCATTTTTAGCTTTTCTAAGAAGCTACACCATCTTTGAAAAACTAAAACTAGCCTTTTACATTTCTTATTAAACTTCACACTAGACTTTCAGACAAATCGAGTGTAGCGATAAGATAATATCCTGTACACAACAAAAGCTTCACAGTTCACACCCAAGGAAGCAATTAAATTCTCTCAAAGGGTTTTTTGCAGTAATTAGGGTTGTGCACAATTACCGGCGTCTTACTCTACCCTCCCCTCAGGGCTGTCAACTGTCACAGGATGGGACGGGACTGAGGACCCTCGGAGTGCACACGGTCTCAACGTGGCTCGGGACCGGAACCGACAGATAAACGAATCCTATGCGCTTGGCTGTAAACGCTGACCAGGGGGATAAAAATGGATGAATGTCAGTCGCAGTGAAATATAAAGCCCATAAATATTAAACTGATATTTAACTTAACTGATTTTACTGCTGATATTTTATTTTATTTTACTTTTTACATAGACTGTTTTTTTTTTGAACATCCTGAAAGAATCTACAGATCGTCCAAACATAAGGCCCGAGGTGGGAATCAAAGCCGCAACCTCCTGCGTTGCAGGCGGACCTTCGCCCGACGCGCCACATCAGTCGTCTTCATAATTGAAATGAAACCGTCGCCGTAAGTTTTGTTAAGTTACATAGTTGTATTAATTAAGGGCTGTGGATTTTGTTAAACCAATAAATAAAATAAATGATTGAAATGTCAAAATGTTCATTTACGGTCTTCCGGCATTTGACTAAATTAGCAATCATCGATTTTTTCTCGAATTAATTGCAATTGTATGGAAACAAGATATAACTTATCCATGGATCCATTGATTTAGCGTACCTACGCCCGCGGCCCGCAGCTCGTTGCATCCAAGGCGCGCCATTTTTGTCTGGGTCTTCGCCCTCCATCATTCATTAGACAATAATTACCACCTTCATTGCCTGCCCAGAGTTCACAATCATCATCATCATCTACCTATATTATTCTACTGCTGGACATAGGCCTCCTCTAATGAGCACCCTGTCTTCAGCTTGCCGCATCCAGCATCTGCTTGCAGTCTTTTGCAGAGTTCACAGTCAGGCATAATATAATACTAACATGTTCTGGACCACGACCCCCTACCGTACGCACGTCAAGTAGTGACGGAGTGCAACCCGAGAAGACGCGCGCGCCGCGTGGCGAGGCCCGGAACTAACCACTAGGACACAATGCACGCGCTATTTACATTTTATACAGGAGTGTTTTAAGTGGAATCCAAGATAAGATGGCAGATAAGATTACAGACCAACCTTTTTCAATATTAAGTTATTTTGAAGATTATAAAACGATGATTTTCGAATCTGTAGTTACTCGGCGGGAGAAACTGCGATTCCCTAACTCGTGTGAATAAGGCCCTCGGCACACCTTCGTTTAGGAATCAATTACTTTCTCGGCTCGGTGTGGAATGAGCTTTCTTTTTAACTGCTGACCTGACAGAAACTGAAATCGAATTGTGACTTTTTTCCTAGTTTTCTATATTGATGAAAAATGGTTCAGCCGTTCTTATTATGGTGGTATTCTGTATTCATATCTGTACGATATTTGCGTAAAATTAGCTTTATATTTCTGATTACAATGTACCTACTTACCCATTAATGACCTTAGTCACGCAGCCGGCGCAGCCTGTGCAGACGCAGGAAGTGCGGGTTCGATCCGCGCCTCGCGACAAATATGTGTACGATCTGTAGATATTTGTTCAGGGTGCTCTGTATATTTTCTATGTATAATAAAAAAAATATCGATTGTATATCAGTTACCCATAACATAACACAAGCTCTGTGTACTCTGATTAAATGATGCTCTGTGGATTGATTGTCCAGTAATATCTATTTTGAGTATTTATATTTATTTAAAAACTTATGAAATAAAATAAGTACCAACTATTCTTACTTACAAGACGAAGAGGCCAATTAAGAGTATTCCATAAACAAACAAACAAATCTGATGGACAATCCATTTTCTACAACCATTAAAAAACATTCCCATTGTGGACAAAACACCAATATAAGCCGACCCTCGCCGTAAAGAGCACGACAAGTTTAGAAGTTTCTAGTAAAGCTGGTCGTTTATGCGAGGGGCGGAGGTGTCGAGTTACTAATAAGTAACAAGGGATCTCTGTCTCTGAATCCGGTGGATTGTTCACTGATCATTTGTTTTGGTTGTTACAAGTGTGACTTTGGGAAGCTTTGTGCACAAGTTTGTACACAACAAACTTGCGTTCTGGGGTTCGGATCGGATGTCTGATATATAATTGGCAGGAATTTGGGTTTTGTATCATAATTAATTTTAAATCTAGGTATCGGTAACGAACATGTAATGATAGCATGACATTTACAATCACAATCTTTATCTACACGACTTATACCTACTTTCTTCACACTTAGTACCTAGCTAGCTAGGTTATGATATTTAGGTACCACCTAAATAGTAATACATATTTGTACCTCTACCTACTTATCATGAAAACATATTTATTTTAATCAATATGTACTCAGGTAGAATAAGTACCTCATATAAGTACCTATTTTGTATGTACTTTATCAACTTTATACCTATTCGAAGGGCGTTGTCATCTGTGACATTGTTTTATTAAAACTTCTGCAGATGCATCGTTTTCATTTTTATCATTGTTTTTAACCATTTGTTTTTTTGTTCCATAATGATTTATTGCTTTTAAATTATTCCTTAGTTGGGCAACATAATATATTTTCCGAGTGAAACGTAACACTCGTACCTACTCCCACGAGACACGAAGAGGCTCTGGCTACTTAATGTATTTTAGACGGAAAAGATGAATGTATGTTACGCCATCTCTTGTTGAGTAGCTAAAGCTTTTTTTGCAAAGTGCAGTGTGTGCACACTGAGCTCCATTAAACAAGTACTGACTGACGTGAAATATTCCTCTTCATAATATTCATTTAGTTTAGTTATAAATACTGACATAGTCATATCTATGACTTTGGATTATTCCTTTGGAAAATAATAATAATAATATTTTTTTTTTTTTTAATTTCTTAGAGAATACCCCATGTGTGAGGGCTTACGCACTATAATAACAAAAACCTTAATAATAATAATAATATATTTTGGTTGCTTATTCATATGTAAGGTGTCAATTAAAAGTCAGGTATAAGAGAAATAATTATATTTCAATATATTTGACAACATGTCCGTACGCACTACGTTACATTGTACGCACTACGTTACACTGTACGCTAACGGTCTATCTCTAGCATCACAAGTCACACATACTCTACAATAAATAAATATTGCTATTCCTATAAATAAGCGCTATAATTACAACTAAATGGCAGCACAAGAAAAATATAATTCATAGGCGAAATGTAAGGAAAACTAAAAAATATAAATTCTGAAAAAATATACTTCCTTCTAATATTTTGGGGTTCAAGATTCGATTTCATGAAAAGGAGAAAGAAAATATTTGTCAAAAAAATAAAGTTTCTAGACTAAAATCTAAAAAAAAATGTTTCTAGGCCAAAAACTAGCTTCGATTTAGTATGACTTGATTATAATGTTTGTAATATTTTAATAGTATACCTGATTTAATATATAGTTAAGGTTGTAACCGATTTAAATATTGTAATATCACTTTTATACAGGTAAGTTTTACATAATCAATCAAAAACTAGAAATATCTCACAACTTTCTTACAAAAACTGAGAATTTCTTCAAAACTATCGTTGACTTAACAAACGCTTTAAGAAACAGTAAAACATTACACGTAAGTAGTTATATGAATTAATTTTCAATAATATATTTTGAAAAGCGTTCAAGATAGAGAAATACATTTTGAAATTACAATCTTAGCCTCAAATATGACACACAACACAAATTCTAATCAAAATAGATTCAGCCTCATCATCATCAAACATTCTTCGAGTTCCTTCTAATACCTTTCTACATCTACCCACAGACAATTTTAAATTCTAACCTCTCTAGTTAAATATCATTTTACGTAATTATAATCACCTCAGGTTTTACAAACTACATTTTTTTATGATGTATATTTTAGTATATTTTAGTAAAGTCATTGACTTGGTGTTTTTGTATGTGGTTCCAGACCGGTTTCCAAAATAGCGTAGCGAAGACAGTATTTTGTTTTGTAATCTCATAAAATATTAAATACTCAAAAAAATTACTCTGGCGCCAACTTGAAGCGAACCACCTTAACTAACTTAGTGTTATGTTATGATATACAAATGAATTCGTAATTCAGTCACTATTTCTTGTAGCTATCAGGAGTTCCTATTTCACTTTTAAAAACTGCTCTACAAACTATTTCAGACAATTGTTACCTGTAAGGGATGTTTTTGAGGATTTTGACAATTATAATACAACCTTTCAGCAAACTTTAGCACTTTTTTGTATTTATACTTATTCTTTTACTTAAAATATTTTCATTAAATATTTTACTTAAAATAGGTAATGTTATGAGGTTTTTTACATTTTAGTTAATTATTTTACATATGTAGTTATGCCAAATGTGCTAAATTTTCTAAAATGTGTACAGAACTTTTATAAGGATTATATTATAATTTAGTAGTTTTGATTTGATCGATAATTTTAGATATTTAGTTAGTAACATTTGGAGACAAAGTTATGACGTTTTTTTCTTATATTAGCTTTTTTGTCCTTGATACTTAAACTATATTGTTATTTTAGTAAATGCTTATAATGTCAAATAACATTTTGTTCAATTCGAGATCTTCATCATAAAGTTATCGGTTCGTAATAGAATGCACGTTTTTGGAAACATCAAGCAACATCACCCAAATAGCCCTCCTTAATAAAAGTCGGGTAAACTTTTTACTTTGGAAATGCAATAAAATAATACTGTTTGTAGCGCTTTTGAAAGGGCACCTCATATAAGGAATTTTCGAATTTATAACATCGCATGATTTCTTTGTGTAATTAAATTATATAGATTTAAGAAAAAGCATAATTTTTAACGAAGCGTTACTAGTTACACTTTGATACAAACGTGCTCCAGCTCTGCAGATCGTGCTCGTCTCCTGACCGTTTCTAACAGGGAGTCAGGTCATTGGATGCAAGCACTTCCTTCATATAACACTGGCACTTTATTGGATCCCGCAACTTTCCGTATAGCAACATGTCTTCGGTTGGGTGCAAGGTGTTGCGCACCTCATCAATGCCAGTGCGGTACTGCTGTCGAACAGCTTGGTCATCACGGATTATCGTGCACTAGGGCTGCCGGTCGGATATCTCGCCATGCCAGCCTTAACGATATCATCCGGCGGGCCTTTGTTACCGCAAACATTCCAGCCATTCTCGAACCGAATGGTCTGTTGCGTGACGATGGTAAGAGGCCCGACGGTATGACACTAGTCCCATGGGAGTTGGGAAGACCCATTGTGTGGGACGCTACATGCGTCGACACACTTGCGCCTTCCCATCTTCCAAAGACCTGCGCGAGGGCTGGTGCGGCGGCAGATTCTGCTGAGGATCTCAAGAGGCGCAAATATGCAGGTCTAAGATACAGAGCATTTGCGCCCCTTGGTGTCAAGACCCTAGGTCCGTGGGCTACCGAGGCTCTCCGGGTTTATAAAAATGTATCAGTACGTCTGGTCGATGCGACGCGTGATCCGACGCTACCTGCAGATTTTTTACTAGTTTTAATTTATTTCTATTCTTTTAATGTAATTTGTTTGACTTTTTTAATAAAGAATGTTACACTTAGTTCTAATATGTACCTCTAAATTAAATATTTTTAGTTTCACTCGCTTACTTATCGTTAACTCGAATTCTTTTTTAATATTTAGGCGTATTTCATAATCGTCTTTTACTTTAGGAATATATTTATATAATTTAATAATATTGCTCTTCTACTAACTTTTATTCGATAATAAAAATTAGAGAAAATATTCTAAGGTTCTGTTAAGTTGCTCCTAGCGACATCTAGTTTCAGTGCGTGCATCATTGCCACGGGGTGTTGTATTTTAATCCACTTTATGCGGTTCAACTGTCTCGCTCACACTCATGAGTAGTCCTATAGTAAACGCTTTAGTTAGAGTAAGACAAGAGATAGTTGTGTGTAGACTAGACACGAATTCTACGTGAAATTACTTCTACCGGGCTATATTGCATGATTTGTTGTATTTTAAGATTTTCTTTTGGGTTCTTTATTACCTTCATTTAGAAGAACTTAATCCCATCATTTTGCGAAAAAAATGAATCACCAGAAAGTGAAAAAGCCCGAGCCGAGTCAGGTTATTTGTAGGTATTGCTTGTAAGTGGTAATTGTAATTGCCGCAGGTGTCGCCGGAGTGACGGCGTGGAGCTGATCTCTTCTAGAGAGAGACAGCTCAGAACTGAGTGAAAAGTCTGGTGTCGGAGACCAAGATGCACTCTGGGTCGCTTGAACCACTGGAGATTTTTGTATTATTTGGAATAGTTTAAAGCGGGGTATCCCTCCGGCCGTATTGGCCATGTTGTCCGGGTTGGCCGAGTTGTTCGGGTTGGCTGAGTTGTTCGGTTGGGCGGCACTATCTCGCTCGCACTAGTACTAATCCTATAGCGGCGTCTCCCTCCGCCACTGGAAGGCGTTGCTCTTGACGGCCGGGTTGGCCGAGGAGGCGCTCGCTGCCAGCGCCACGCCGGTTCTGCGGATGTTGGCCGCTGCGTTGTCTGGAATTACGGACATACAATTATAATATCTATTTCTGACCTTCACTATTCTGATTCACTGAAACAAATCATCATAGTACATAGTAATAAAAGGAGAAAACATTTATAGTACACTAGCGATCCGCCCCGGTTTTGCACGGGTGCAATTTAGAAAATGCAAAAGATATACCTGTGCGAAGCCGGGGCGTATCGCTAGATAGATAAAAAATGCTTTTATTATTGCACACTTAAATCTAATAGAAACTATTTACAAGAAAACAACTTAAAAACTAAGTGACAATTGGCGGTCTTATCGCTCAAGAGCGATCTCTACCAGACAACCTTGGATGGATAGGATCATTGGACTGTACAAGGGAGGACCTGTGAGCTTATGTAGATTTTATAAATAAAAATACACATACATATGTTAGTATAGCCTCTGTCACTCCCGAGTCCCGAGTAATGTAGCTTTTCATAGGTGAATTAATTTTTAAATTGCTACAATAGTTTCGGGGCCTATTCAATGCAAACAAACAAATCTTTCCTCTATATAGTATTAGTATAGATTACTGTAGAGATATGTAATGACTGGCTTGCTGGTCGCGACGATGATGACCGAAAGTGCAGCCTAGTGCAGGTCCAGGACATCACAGCGCGGTCAGCATTGCAGCCCTCGATGGACAAGCTGAAATAAAGGCCGAGACCGAAGGCCCAGGCATTTATAGCGCGGTCAGCAAGGGCTGCAATGATGACCAAGCTTGAAGGCCGAGACCGTAGTGAGCTTAGCTTGAGGCCATCATAGCGTGGCCAGCCAGTGTCATTGCGGACCAAAGCTTGTATATAGTGATTTACTCAAACGACGCGAGTAATTGAAAGAAAAAATAATAAAAAAAATGTACTATGCACAGAAAACACCCAGAGCACCTGGAACTCATATTTAATATGAGCATATCGCAAAAACATTTGTCCCAAGGCGGGAATCGAACCCGCAACCTCCTGCGTCGTCGTCAAGTAGTAACGCTAGTTCGCTCACCGAGTCCGTTCCGCACGTTGGCCACGAGCCGCATGGCCGGGTTCGTCACGATGCCGTTCCGCTTGCCCTTGCTGCACAGACAGACAAACATTACAAATCTAATTATTAATTAATTATGGAACTAGGTGACATCGTAAGGAGTTCAAGTGGGAGAGAACTTAAAATAATTTAGATATTAATAATAACTTAAAGTAATTTAGATCGTCAATGGTTGTGATTCTGTTGGCACAATACCTAAACTGAACATGTGTTGTTGAGTACATATGTTGAGCTTAAAAATGTTGCCGTCCTTTTTTTTTCGACGGTAAAAAAGGGACGGCTACATTATTTGCCTAAATACGATGCCGTCCCTTTTTTACGATCGGTAGGATCGATAGGTTTTGGTGCCAACAGAATGACCAATAAATTTTAGGAATGTTCCTAAAATGTCAGTCCTCTATACGCTATCATGATCATCATCAGCCCTTGGCCCACTGCTGGGCATACGCCTCTCTTTCGCCTCGGTCCTGCACTAGTCTGGGCCGGGTGTAGCTCACGTTACGTGGACTACACACACTTTATAGCATATATGCATATATGTGAGCCACGTATTTGCATATATGCTATGATGTGATGTTATTTTATTAGATTCCACTTCACAAAGCACAAAACGTATTAAGGTGGTACGTCACGCGCGTTATTAGAAAATGTTTTTTTTGAATTTCCTAGGTTCTACTTAGCAGTTTGGTAGTTTAGGTAGCATTGTAAAGTAAGCCATTTGCTAAAACAAACGCCTAATCAATTGACGGTTTGGAGTTTATTGACATTTGAGGTCTGTTATTAAAATGAAACTAAATACATACTCCAAAACGACCATTGATTTGGAATAGTTATTTTTAATAACCAAACCTGGAAATTGCCGAACCACCATCAGGTTAGAATAGTTAGTATTTAGTTAGAGTAGTTAGTATTTAGTAAGAGTAGTTAGTATTTAGTAAGAGTAGTTAGTATTTAGTAAGAGTAGTTAGTATTTAGTAAGAGTAGTTAGTATTTAGTAAGAGTAGTTAGTATTTAGCTCAAACTTGTCAACACAGACCAGCATTTTTAATAAATGCTGTTACTGTTGATAGGTTCGGTCCAACCCCAAGCTAAAGCGTGAGTTCGTTAGAGATGAAACAAATTATATTAAACGGAAACATTAGTAAAATGCCTCTCTCCCAGCATTACTACTACTACTAGTAGATAGTCCCTAACAATATCGTGAGAGTTTCAGTTTGAAGTCTAGTCCAGAGCAGTCAAGTCCAATCTCACAAAAGGAAAGTTTGTTGTACAATGCGGTACTTTTACCAACTCGTATTACAAAACAAAACAAATGCACTTCGGTGCATTCATTTAGAATTTAGACCTACGATGTCATAGAATCTCTACCAAATGAGAGCTCTTGTAAGCTAGATCGGAAAAAGTCCTACAAGAATTTACCTCCGAAGAAGTCTACTTCCAAACATGAACCAAAAGACCGCCAATGAAGATGATGATGATGCATGAACCAGCCAATCCCAGCCCGTGCTCTGTCCCTGTCACTCACGTTCTCTTTAATATCTTGCCTCTCGCTCTGCCGAGGCTGCCCACGAGGCGCCGGTACGCGCGTCCCGTGCTCCACGCCTCTCTACGTTTATAGTTATATCTATTTTAGATAATCCTTGCTATCCTTTTTATGTAATTTTACATCTGATTCGCCATTTAGTTCGTCCTTCGTTTGTAATGATGACTGCATCGAAGAGTTTATAAGTAACTACGCTTCATTGGATGTAACACTGCCTTCTTTAAATGTATTTCAGATTATTCTGCCCCTTGTTACATTTTGTTTAAATGATAAATTCATCTAGCTTACCCTCCTACTTAATATACATATTTTTAAATAAATTCATACTTTTTAAAAAAATAGTAAAAGTAAATATTTAAGAAACTAAATAACATCCCAAAAATTTACTTTTATTTCAGCGGGACCCGGACTTGGGCGTTATTCCAAGTGCGAGGGCTTACGCACTATAATAACAAAAACCTTAAAAGTAAATATTTGTTTTTTGAAAAAGTAAATATTATTTCATGGAATATTCTAGGGCAAACTTACAAATTGTACACTTATGAGTAAATAGAAAGCTTTCAGGCATTATTTTCCCATACGCCATGTAAATAATGAAGCTACAATATGTAACATAAACATTCAAAGCAGGTATATAATTATAGTGCAAATGCATAATAAACATGGAGTTATAGTTGTCAAGGCAGATGTCGCTAAAACTTATTTGACAGCACTAAAAATGTTGCCGTCCGTTTTATATCGATCCAAATAAAAGATAAAGAGTTTTTATTTGCCAAAACATGTGTAGAGTAAGGTGACAGGTAAATACATTTTGTGAGTCAACATGCTTAACCGTAGTCGTTAAGCAAAAATATTTGAGAGAGGATGCCATGCAACAATTTACTGAACTTTATCATTGAAAAAATCCTCAATATTATACTTAAAAATTAATAACATATTTCATTTCTGTCCAAAGAGTTGGACAAATTCTGTCTAAAAAGGTGGAAATCTTTAAGCTTAAATTTTAAACTTAATTTGAACTAAAATTAGTTTAGTTTTGTCAAAATCAGAATTGATACCATATAATATGTACATAGAAGTAGTTTAGGAAATCTGACAAAATTTTTACATAAAAGTTACTCTCACTGTGTGTATAGGGCAAAGTGAAGTTAGTCGAGAAACTCGCTATAACAGACATACTGCTCATTTCATTATGTACGTTGTAACAAGCCGGCTTGTTCCAGCTTACCTCACACAGAACTAACATTATGTACGTTGTAACAAGCCGGCTTGTTCCAGCTTACCTCACACAGAACTAACATTATGTACGTTGTAACAAGCCGGCTTGTTCCAGCTTACCTCACACAGAACTAACATTATGTACGTTGTAACAAGCCGGCTTGTTCCAGCTTACCTCACACAGAACTAACATTATGTACGTTGTAACAAGCCGGCTTGTTCCAGCTTACCTCACACAGAACTAACATTATGTACGTTGTAACAAGCCGGCTTGTTCCAGCTTACCTCACACAGAACTAACATTATGTACGTTGTAACAAGCCGGCTTGTTCCAGCTTACCTCACACAGAACTAACATTACCTGGGAGCCTACTCGGAAAACAAAAATAGAAGTCTCTGATTCGTTTTTACTTGTATGCCCCTTAACTTTGACACCGCTCTAGACATGTCTACAAGTGTCGCAGATCTGGACCGCACCATTGCCGACAAAATGTCATTCAATACGGCCTTTCGTGAAAATGATATGAATTATTAACCTCGAAAATAAGAGTAGGTTCTAAGTTCGGCTCTTTGTATATTGTATATTTGATTTTTAGATCCCTTAAAATGATTCCCGAATGATTAGTATTTCTACTGAAAAACTTAAAAAATAGTGTAGAATTAAAGAATTCGAAGTCTGTTTTAAGTTTTTGCAAGACAATTAATATAACATAGTATATCAGTTATCTAGTACACATAACACAAGCTCTGCTTAGCTTGGGACTAGATGATACTGTGTGAATTGTCCAGCATTATTTATTTATCTAAGATAACAGACAGCTCCTGGGCAACTCGCTTGAAGCTTGCGGTAAGTCTGTGTCACTTGTACATATGTCACTGTAAAGTGTACCTAAAGATGACAAGTTTAAGCTGATATTTGAATGTTTATTATTGTGCCGTGCGGTTTCAGTGCTGTATGTACGTGCTCAGTCCTTAAATGTATCGTTCATCATGTATATTGGTCTAGAATTGTGAAGGTCAAGTATGTGTTTGGTTGAATGCCAGTCGGAAACCAGACCGGACTAGCTATAAGTCGGTTACTTGATTTTGCCAGGCAGATAAAACGTCGACCCACAAGATGTATATTATCAAGTGGAACATCGCCAAGAAGCTACAACAGAGTCGCTCTGTTCCACAATGTGTTAGAATGCGTACAGGAAACACAATCAGGTACAACGCTAAGAGACGTCACTGAAGGACCACAAAGCTCAAGTTGTAAGCTCTTGAGCCTGAACTATTGTTTTAATATCTAACTAATAAACATTGCGGAACACTTGCTAAACTCAGGAAGCAGCCACTGGATTGAGCTACATGACCCAAAAGTTCTATCCCGTGAACGGCATTATCACAAAAGGATGGTTCGAGAGGCGATCGAGATCAAAAAACACCCGAATTTTAATCGTGAAGATGGTTTTCGCCTCTCTTCCGCGTGGAATTCTGTAATTAATATGTGTGTGCGTCGTGATTCGACTGTAATTCAGTCGGACACGGTCAGTGTAGTGTGCCGTAATGTGAACTTGGACATTCCTGATTCTGAAGATGAATTGAGGGTAGTCGTGGAAACTGCCATCAATTCTTAGCTGTAACTCCGAGAACATTCAGTCGCCCCGTGACCACGATCGCTGTAATGCGATGGAAACGTAGGGGAAATAAAAACAAGGTACGCGATAAATACCCGATAAATATTCATTAATTGCCCAAAAACTGAAACATAAAAAATAATTTAATTGTTTTAAATAACTAAATACCCACTTCAACGACGTCAATCAACCTTTATACAACAATGAAAGAATCATCGAAATTTATTAACAATTGGCGAAGATATCACCAAAATAGTTGTAGCTAATCGTGATTCTTCTACTGTATTAAGTTGTTTTTTAAGTTTTCCGAGATAAATATTAATCCATCGGGAATATAAAAGGACCACCGCGGAATCATTCTCTATACATTAGTGAAAGAATCATCACAATCGGATATGAATTAACATACACAAAAAAAAAACATACGGCCCGAATTGAGAATCTCCTTGGAAGTCGGTTAAAAAAATAAGAGAATCACGGTTCGACCTGATTCGGCCATTCTCGACCAACATTGTAATTGTAAGTGATACAAGTAATAAGTACCTGTCTCTCTCCGGCGCTGCCTCTCTCCCCAGTATGATGCGCATGTGCGTGTCTCTGTTGAAGTGCGTGTCCGCCACTACGCCGCTGGGAGCCGTCGTGAGGCTCGGCGGCTGAGAGCCTGGCACTGAAACAATCAGTACCTTGATTATAAAGAGTTGCAAAAAATATTACTAAATAAATTGTTAAAACCTTTCTGCGCTGCGAGGCTTACTACAAAATATCAGATTATCTAGAGGGTAAAAAAGCTTGGGACGGGTTTTGCTCCAACTCGAAAAATAACAACTAACAGGCTAAAGGTTTCTTCGTCGCTTCTATACTTTAGTCTACATATCGAAGCGACGGAAATCAAAAATATTACTTTATTTCCATGTCCACTTAAATTTTAAGAATTTGAAATTTTCTTAGTGTACAGTTATTGTATCTATGGAAATAAAGAATTTTTGACTTTGACTTTGAAAAATAACGTTTATTGAAAAAGGACTTCAAATTATAACATTGTTGATCCCCAAACTAGAATAAACCTGTATCTTGGAGACTTCCTTCCTTTGGTTCTTCACATAAGACATATGAAGCCAACGTTATATTATATTAAGATTACCTTAAAGTACTTTATTTCCTTTAGACCTTCCAGAACTCTTGGACACGTTACATCCTGCTTATATTATAAAGGGGCAGTAAGCCTGTCTGTCCGTCTGTTACCTTCTCTCGCCTAACGGATCTATTCCTGGGGGCCTACTTGGAAATCAAAAATCGAAGTTTCTGATTAGTTTTCAAGCAAAGCTTACTCTTATGTAATCTACATAATATAGCGTTTGCGCGAAAACTAATCAGAAACTTCGATTTTAGTTTTCCCTAATAGTACTTTATTGGCCACACCGACCGTTTATACGAATAGCAACGAGGCAAGCCGAAGAGCGCCGAAGCGATGCTCCACTTTAAGCGACAGCGCGCTCCTCTTACGACTAGCGTTGTCTCGCTCTAGCTCGAGGATGGCATACGTCTCTCTCGCTAGTACTCACCGCAGTTAGTAGTGGGACTAGCGAGGTCCGAGACAGGACTGTGCGGGGGCGAGGCGTATAAGGGACTAGCGTTGTCTCGCTCTGGCTCGTAGATTGCGTGGCGCTCGTCGCGGCGTCTGTCTCGCTCGCACGCACGGAGGTCGCGGTCGCGTTCGTGCGCTATGTAGCTTCGGTTGGACGCACTAGGAAAACAAATAGACATAGTTTTAGAATAAGCACATAAAAAGAAACAAATAATTATTCTGAAAAAAAAACATAACTCAATTATAACTGCCCGCCATTATGGTTTTAGAGAATTATATTTATGATCTCTTGTGATTCAGAAGAATTCAACGATATCTCATTCGTCAAATACATGCATATAGCAGTTACTAAATACTATAAACACTCACTCTAGCTTGTTATCCTTCTCTAACGCCTGATTCTCTGGTATAGCTTCCTCTCTGTCCCGCTCGCGGCGCGTGCGCCCGCAACGCGCAACTTGCGCCGCGAACGAGAGAGATAGATTCGCGTTCTTTGACTGAAAGATATTTAATAATATTTATTTATAGTATTTATTATAAGTATAGCGGGTCACAACTGCTCGTGATGTCATGGTAGTTTTCTAAACTACCCGCAAATATTTTGCTACAGTATTACAATGTAGGAATGTACAAGGTGACAAGCGGTGCATATTAAGTAAAGAAATGTCTCTAAATTATATCTAATATTAGTACAAGAGTAAATTGCTATTCAGTTTAGGGTTTCAAAGAAGTGTTTTTTGTATTTATGTATGTAATTTTTTGTATTGATTTCTTCCAGTAGTTTGCTTGGTAGTTCATTAAGTAGATTAGAAAATCTGTGGTTCGCCTGCCATCATAATTATTCATCTGAGGGATTATTAGTTTTTTAAGTGTTATTTTTCTAGTTGTTATTTTATGTGATACGGGCAACAGTATATCTGTATTGTGAAATTGCTCAATTAAAATGTTCAGTGTTACTCTCTCCTGCACAGGAAGCACCCTAGAAAATTTGAATAGACCCATTATGTTATCGCGAAAATCATTTTGTATTTTTTGTGGCGTTATTGCTTTTAGAATTCTATATTGTAAGTTGTAAATTTTGTGAATGTGCGTTTTGAAGGTACGACCATAACACGGAATCTGTCATATGCTATGAAAGATTCCCCAAGGGCAATATAAAGGTTAAGTAGTATTCTATATGATATTTTATATTTTACTAATTTGAGCTTCGCCAGAATTGCTAAGAGCTTGTCACAAACGTAGTCGACATGTTGATCCCAGTTAAATCTACTATCGACAATTACTCCAAGATATTTAACAGATGGTACCACTTCTATCGCGTCGCAATCACAGTCCGTCGTTCTATTATGTAGGCAGTGATGTTCGTGTGCGATAATGCTGAACGAGTCGTTAGTTTGTAGGTAGTTGGAATGTACGTGGATTATTTTCGTTTTACTTGCGTTTATGACTAACCCGACGTCGTGAGACCACTTACAAACTCTCGTAAATTCATCTTGTAGATAATCTGCGGCTGTTTTAAGATTTGCATGAGCTGCTACTAAGCAGGTATCATCAGCATATTGGTACACTGAGCATTTCCTTATAGCATTCCCCATATCGTTAACATAGTACCATACGGGTACTATATAATTGATATAGCTAGCAATGTTACATTGCTGGCGTCTTTTCGTGTAGGCCGGAAAGGCAGACTTTTCTCAAAAAAGATTGTCAAAATAATGATGACATAATCAAAGGTAGTACCTTCTCGTCCTGGTCGTGCGAGTTAGAGGAGCCAGCCGTCCTGTTGGAGGAGCGCGTGGAGCTCGACGAGTGCACGCTGCGGCGCTTGCTCTCCGGAGACCCTGTGATGTAATCAACTGTCACTGCAGGCTTTATCACAGCTCAATGTCTTGAGATAATGTCATTCGATAATGACGTAAGGCAACGCAACCTGGGGGCCTACTCGGAAAAAGAAAAGTTTCTTAACGTTTTCATGCAAAACCAACTCTTATGTCGCTTGCGTAAGATTAGCGTTAGCACGAAAACTAATCAGAAACTTGAATTTAGTTTTTACGAGAACGCGCCCGGATGTAACCGAATCTGCTTCTCCCCCGGCTACGAAGAGGCTGTTCATCTGATCTCATTTGCTGCTGTGATTCTTGTATTCATTGTCTAATATTATTGTTTATTTATGTATTTTACACACTTGGTAACAGAAATGGAATGACCACCGATTAGTGTTATAAATAAATAATGCTGGACAATTCACACAGCATTATCTAGCCCCAAGTGTTGTGGGTACTAGATAACTGATATACATCATACACTACACTACATAGATAGATATTTTTGATTATATGGATATTGGACTTGGATATCCCGTATTCGTGCTGCTCAAGTAGACTGTTCCATCAATCACGGGTCCGACCTACACTCTACAGGTATATCTCACCAGCGCTGGGGGGTCTGAGGGGTCCGGGGTCCCCCCGCGTGGCGGCGGGGGCCCAGCGCTCCAGCAGGCGACAGATGTTGCCGTGACCGGCGCGCCACGCCACCTTGCCGGGGGTCCGACCTATAACACAGCGTTTATTTACATTCCATTATATATTAACTATTTATTTCAGACTACACGAGTCTATAATCAAGATCACGAAATTGACACAGTAATTTGTTAAAAACCACAATAATCTGCACCACTCTGAATGCAATACACGAGTCATCCTGGGGGTACATTTAGGGCTCTGGAATGTTTGCGAATAGAACATTCCAGAGCCCTGTGACAGCAATCCTTCCTGATCGAGTGACAGGGCTCACCTGCGTGGTCCGGCTTGTTGGGGTCCGCGCCGTGTTGCAGCAGCCACACCACGCATTCCTCGTGACCCTCCTGTGCTGCTATGCCTGTAGAGTAGTACAGAGTTATAGGCACGGATGTTGAGAACCCCCTCCTTCCTTCCTCATCACTGCAAGTCTTCACGATGGGCTAGTCAACTTTACATATCAGCCGAGAGACCTCCACTGCTGAACGAACCTCTCCAAACGGTGGGGTTTTGAATAAGAATATCTTTATTTATAGCATTTACAATACTAAGCTAATCTCTTGAATTACCCAACACTATAAAAACTACATAGATGTACGAAGTACAATGTGGTGTTTAATATGAAGGAAGAATCCTAGTTGTGTCTGGATTCTTGTATTACACATTACATTGTTCTTCCCTTTTTCTAGTGGCCAGGATGTACAAGGTACAAAGTACAAGGTATGTGTTATTGAGGCTAGATGTGACAGATCAAGGTTACCTAACTTCCTAGGTATTATAGCTTAGTAATATCCTACGTGAATTTATGTACGTGATTTCTTATCTTCCGCGTTATGTCTTCATGTAATATAGTTGTAATTAATAAATCAGTTGCGATCAAACATTCGTTGGAGTTATCATTTCCCGGTACCTCTGACAATACCTACTAAATAAATGCCATAGGCACCACGCTTGGCAGGCAGATTGGTGATCACAGTGGAGGTTAAAATACATAGAAGGAAACCGCTACCCTTCCTCTGGTTGATTCTCTGAATCGACTCTTACAACATCCTCGGACTGAGTGAGAGGGGTCGATTCTTACGCTGCGACCGTCACAGTCAACGTAGCGTTAAGGATCCTACAATCGCCTGTCGCGTCGTAGTGGTCTGACCTAGCGGAGTGGCGCCCTGCGTGCACAGCGCCGAGGGGTCCGCCCCGAGCGCGAGCAAGGCCCGCAGCGCCGCGCCGCGCCCGCGCCACGCCGCCGCGTGCAGCGCCGTCCGCATGCAGCGGTCGCGCGCGTCCACTGCTGCGCCACCTGAATAACAATAACAGATCTTTATCTGCACCACCAAACAATTTAACTTGCACCATAAAAACTATCTACGTAGGTAACTATTACATAAAATAAAAAATAAAAAATTTATATGCAGAAAAATCTATGACGATAGATTTTAATAGAATAACATGCTCCAACTTAGTTACCAACGCATTTGTTGAACGAATGTTACTAAATTTGCATTAAAACGAAATAAATATAAATAAACTCTAGTTCTATAAGACGTTCCTTCTGTCTGAATATTGAGCACAAAATGAAAGTGAGTGCGCTGCGCAGTGCGCATGATATGGCGGTGGTGTTCGTCCGACGCTAGCTCTTCCAAATATTTATAATGCAAGAATAAAGCGTATCCTCGAGTCCTCTCAGTTGATCTGTCCAATAAACAATGGTGACCAATAAGCAATGTCAAAGGGTCTAAGGGGTGCCCCTTAGACCGCAAAGCAGTACTCAGGGCTGACCCATTTTTAACCGACTTCAAGAAAGGAGAAGGTTCTCAATTCGGACCGTATGTTTTTTAATGTGTATATGTTAATTCATATCTCCGCCAATTTTGATGATTCTTTCACTATTATATAGAGAATGATTCTGCGTATTCCCGAGGGATCAGTATTTATCCCGGAAAACTGAAAACTTTAGAGGAATCACTACTAGCTACAACAATTTTAGTGATATCTCAAATTGTTAATAGGTTTCGATGATTCTTTCATTGTTGTATAAGGTTGCTCTCGAGGTGGTTCCATAAAGTTTGATTCTCGAGGGATGCTACGTGCGAGGTACAACGTATGTAAAACATCATCATATGATCATTTTAAAATCACTGATGATAACTAATGGTTTCCATGGCAACGGGTGTAAACAAGAGGACTTTGAAAAATGAATAGTTAAAGGATGACGGACCGAAATTTCTGTGAAAATGACGGAAAAAAATATGAAGTCGGTGTTTGATAGCTTTTAAAACAAGCCAAATTATTATATGTAAATATTTACGATATCCATTAAGTGATATGTACCACAGAAACTATAACTCACCGACTTTAACGAGCAAGTTGACCATGTCCGTGTGCCCCTGCCACGCCGACACGTGCAGCGGAGTTCGACCCTGGAAGAAACGTATTCTGTAGTGGATATATTCACGTTCCTGATGCAGCACCTGATTGTTGTTTACATATAGTGGACTCACCTCATTGTCAGTAGTGTCGACACTAGCGCCGCACTGCGTCAGTAGATAGCGCGCCATGGCGAGCCGGTTGTCCAGCGCCAGTACGTACAGGGTGCTCCGCCGGTCCGCGTCCAGCGCGTCGGGGTCTGCGCCCCGCGCGTACAGGGCGCTCACGGTGTCGAAGTGCCCTTCGAGGGCCGCCAATCTGATGGGAGATTAGGGAATTATAATAAATGGTGCCTGTACTTTGTGGATTTCAAGATTCACATACAGCACTATGTATCACTCGAAAGAAAATGCGATTTCTACGTCGTGTGTTCTAAGGCCTTCCGATACCCTCGTTAGAAATTGGTCTTGGCTTTTTCCCCTCGGTGTACAATGTGCTATTGAGATCAGACTCACTCTGGGAGCGCAGTCTTCCCGTCGTGCGCGTGTTGTTGGGGCGGCGCGCGCCACGTGTCCACGAGACACTCGCACAGGCGCGTGTGTCCCTCCTGCGCCGCCAGTAGTAGCGCTCCTTGCCGTCGTTGTCTGCCTCGTCCACCTTCGCGCCCGCTTCTAGGAGCGCTTCGCAGACTTCGATGTGGCCTGGAAGGTGAATGATACAATGAGACTAAGGCAACCAGCTGGATCGTCAGACTATCTCGTCAAAACAGCCTGTAAGGAGTGGTTAGAGGTGGCTGGTCGCATGGTCATCAATGAAGTAATAGTGAGAAGAAGAGAAGAAGTAATACCTAGGAAATTTGCACCAGATGGTTTGTTGTATCCTACTCCGACTCTCTCATCCAAGATTGAATGTAGTAATGCTGATATAAACGTATGTAGAACAATAGCTATCTATACTAATATTATAAAGAGGAAAGATTTGATTGTTTGTTTTTTTGTTTGTTTGTCCGGAATAGGCTCCGAAACTGCTAGACCGATTTGAAAATTCTTTCACCGTTGGGAAGCTACATTACTCGAGAGTGTCATACTAGCGACGCGCCCCGGCTTTGCACGGGTATATCTTTTGCATTTTCTAAATTGCGCCGCCGGGGCAGATCGCTAGTATTGTATAAAACTACGAGTATTTATGATGTTAATGAGTGCATGGTTGCTACTGTTGCAGTGACCTGCGCAGGCGCCCCGCGCCCGGTCCGCGCTCGCGGCACGAGTCACCTACTTAGGTCAAACTGCTGATGATGCTAAATACCTCCGTGATCGATGTACTGAACATTGAATAACTAATGGAACGATGGTTGTTACCTTCGAAGGCGGCGTAGTGCAGCGGCGTCCACCCGGAGTTGTCGCGATGATGCTCGTCCAATCCGCGGTCCAGTAGCTGTCTCACCACCTCCACGTTACCTGCAGAGAACTATAGCATTACATACAACTGTAGCAGGCTTCTATACAGGCCTTATTCACAGGGGGTGGCCACTGCAAGGGTCTCTACTGAGGCTATTTCTATTTTTGTTAATATTAAAGATCGAACACTATTACTAATAGTTCGCCTACCGTGGAATATCATGTCTTATGGTAGACTGGTATGGGGAGCAGTAGTTACGTTAGCTAGTACCTTGTGCAGCGGCCGTACTGAGCACAGTGCGTCCCTCGGCGTCCATGTTGTCGACGCAGGCGCCCCAGAACAGCAACAGGCGGACCACGCGCGCGTGCCCGGCCGCCGCGGCCGCCCACAGCGCGGTCCGTCCGCTCGCGTCCATGGCCTCCACGTCAGCTTCCGCTTCCAAGAGGAGCTCGCAGATTTCGCTGGAGTTGTTAAAATTGGTCGTTAATAGATCGGGTTATTTATTTTGTGTGATAACGCAGCTATAACTTAATTTTATAAACTAGGATTTTAAAAAAATGCCTGTGTAAAATGGGTGTCTTTAATTTTTTTATGTCGCGTGTGTAGTTTTTTAAGATAATATATAGAACTACTCGTCAACCCTATACATTTACGTACGCGACATAAAAAAAACTACAGACTGCATGTGATGACATCATCACAGGTGCGCATTACAGCACATTTTCTACTCCCCCAAATAAATAAGGCACACAAGCTTTTAAATAATTTCTGCAGATTTATTATTATTTATTTATTTAGTAAACAATATAACATCATTATAGGTTTTTTTACCCTAAGGCGATGATATATGTACATATATTATAAGATAGGTAACTCAACTTACCAACTAACTTCAAACACTTTGTTTCAGATAAGTGTCTACTCACGTGTGTCCTTCAAATGCGGCCACTATCAGCGGAGTGGCCTTGTCCCTGTCCGCTTTGTTGACATCCGCGCCCTTCTCGATGAGCAGCGCCGTTACTTCCGCCCCTTGAGCGCAGAGGGACGCTACGGAGAGTGCTGTGCGACCTATACATGACGTAAGTAATAAGTGTTGATACATATGTAGCGGATCTTTGGGAGAGCTTTGTAGGCCAGGCTGAGCCTATGCTGATGTTAATGTAGGAAACAGCATCTCGCATAGAGAACGCGAGTATCACATATCTATGCTGAACATTGTGCGGTCCTCTCCACCAACTGTCTCTGTTTGATAAGATGTGGTGACAAATTTGGGCATGCTGACCACGGTGTGGCCCTTTCTTCAAAGGCGAATTTCTTGCCACCTCCTCCTAGCCTAGCCTGGCTAGAGACCAGGCTAGGCTAGGAGGTGGCAAGAAATTCAGTCGTGCTGACCACCGTACATACATCTATACCATACGGCTCTCTTTCTCTCTCTCTCTCTCTACCTTGTCTACATACCGTCGTGGTCCGTGGTGTGAACACTAGCGCCCGCAGCGAGCAGCGCGCGCACGATGTCCGCGTGTCCCATGTAGGCGGCGGCCAGCAGCGGCGTGCGTCCCTCCGCATCGGCGCTCTCAGCCGCCGCACCCGCTGCAAGCAGGCGCGAGACTACGCCCACGTGGCCCGACCAGGCCGCCGCTCTGGAAAATAGAAGTACCTAGTATTAATATTGCTGATTTCTCAAAGGCTTTAGATTCGGTCAATGAAAAGGGTTGTGTTCGGGGGTTGCTAATATGTGGTAGATGTTGATGGTTGATCCCCGAACTGCCCTTTAGAAAGATTGGTATGGTGTTTGGTAGGTGGTCAAGGTAAGTCACTGGTATGGTATGGTACGGACTATATTCACTAGACACACGTTATTTATAGTTATTAAAACTACTGCCGCCAACTTATGGCAGAAATGGTAAAATGGTATGAAATGGTAAAATGGTATGAAATGGTAGAAATGGCATTTGGTTTGAACCCGCGACGTTTGCGGTCGATCTCGAACTGAGTAAGTTTATGTAATCGCGAGCAAATACGCATTCAATTGCAAGCGCAGCTAAAATGCATATCTGCTGCGTGGTCGGTTTGCCCGAACAGTCAACCACGATATTCTCGATAAAAAGTTTAACGTGGGGCAAATATTTATTTATTTATACAGATCTTAACTGGTTATTCATAGTTTGGAGTAATGTAATCATGTGGCGTGTAATGTAATCACCTCATGGTATTATATTTTTTTGTTATTTATAAAAATAGACCTTAGTTCTGTAGCCAATCCAAGCTGTACGGAGTAACGTGAGATAGCTGTCAGTTCTGTAATGAACTCAAACTAGGAGCGTACCTCAACGCGGTCCTGCTATCCGCGTCCACAGCATGCACGTCGCAGCCATGCTGCAGCAGCACCTCCAACACGTCGGTGTGTCCGGCCCAGGCGGCGGCGCGCAGCGGCGTCCAGCCGTCCGCGTCGGCGGCGTCCACGGCGGCGCCCGCCGCCAGCAGCGCCGCGGCGCCGGCAGCGGCCCCGCTGCGCGCCGCCGTGTGGAGCGCCGAGCCGCCGTTCACGTCGCAGGACTCTACTAGCTGCGGGTAGCGCTGGAAACAGACGGAACTCTTAGCTAGCGAGCCCTATATTCAATTTATCTGTAGATTTGCCTATCGGTAGCTCGATTATGACACAAATGATGTTCATGTGAATGTAGTAGATAGTAAGCATTTTGGTGTAAACTATTAGCAGTTTTAAATAAATAAATGTAGGCACTTATTTGCCGCTGACGACGACGGCCGGACAACAAAGGAGTGAAAACACTTCATAATAATCAGGAGAAGAACTGTGTACTTATTTATTTATTTAGGGCACCCAACTAGAGATAACACAAATTTATTTATAATATTAGTGAACATGTACAGGCAGTTTGGATACAGCGAAAGCTGTACCTAAATCGGGACGGTCTAAGTTTTTACTCTCGAATTTGATATCTTCGTTGGCTATCCGCGCGAGGTCGCGGATAGGTGGTGTTGGCCGAGGATCAACATGATCTCCTATACCGTTCCTTCTATACATAAATGACATGTAGCGGAGATTGTGACATCAGTCAGTCCAGCCCACTCAGGAAGCCCCTCACCGTGTACCCTGGATATGAGGACAAGACTTACCTTCAGTAGCGCGGTCAGCGTTTCGACGTCCCCCCTCGCGACGATGTCGTGCAGAGCGCTGGGCTCGTACGCGAGCTCCTCTGGGTCAGGCTGCGGGGTCGACAGGCGGGTCTCAGCGTCTTCTAGCAGCTGTGGATACCAAACACCTATTAAAGCCGCCACACACAGAAGCCGGAGGCGGAGCGGTGGCGGCCGGTAGCCGAGCCAGGCGTGGCGTGCGCGGTGCGGAGGTCTTCACATTGCAGGCGTGCGAGAGCAGTTGCGTCGCGGAGGCGTTTTTTTCCTGTAATATTTCCTTTTTTCGTGTGTGTGTAGTCGTTCATATAAATTCCTATGATACAACTCGCACGCCTTCTCCTCCGGCCCGGCCACGGCTTCTGTGTGTGGCGTCTTTTATAATTTATTACACAACAATACATAGTCGGTTATATCATGATTTAAATAAAGAAAACATTAATTTGCAGGAATGTTGGTACAATTCAGATGTTTTCGTGAGTGTATCATTCATAACATTTTCGCATTTTGATTACGAATAAAAAAATAATAGCAAATGAACCAATGAGCGGCGGAAACAGTATGAGTGATACACTCAGGAACACATCTGAATGACCAGCTGTTTGTTTTAGACTACACCTGCTCGCTACCATAGCTCTATAATGAAAGTAGCACCACACTAATATCATAAATGAGAATGTTTGGATGTTTGTTACCTCTTCACGCCAAAACTACTGAACGGATTGGACTGAAATGTAGCACATCTATGCAAAATCATGCATAGATGTGCTCATCAATGCATCATCAGACTTAGAGGCCTGGAATAAAACAAAGAGTTTTATCTCATAAATCAGTTCCCATGGGATAGGTAGGAATAACCTTAAAACGTTTCCATAGAAACAACGCGTGTGAAGCCGCGAGCACAAACAAGTTTAAATATCACACAGTACATACCAGAGTGTGCAGAGTAGTGGCTTGCGGCTGACGACTGAGCGCGGTGAGTGCGCGCGTCACGTGGATGTCGCGCGACAAGCACGCATCGCGCGACAGCGAGAGGGACAGCGCCGGCATCACGCCGGGCAGACCGCACACACCTGAACAATCATTATAATAACTGAGTGCTGTGCCGATGCCTCCGACTCAGTCCGGGATGTCGTGAGGGTCGACTAACGAGAATCTACTAGTCTTTTTCACGTAGGAAGCGTTCCCTGATGGACTCCGTTTCATTTCAATTGATTAGGATTTTGTCCAACAAATATTTCGAAAATTCAAATAAATTTTATTTATCTTTCAACATATTGATTAACGTATAGAATTTCAGTACGCCTCTCAAATTATCAAAAACTAAATTATTATTGGCCTCAACAGTTATAAAAAATAGAAAACATTTTTGTTTATAATATCAGAGATAATTAGTTTTGCGTAGAACGAAACGTAATAGAGATAGCCAAAATAAGAATGAATCAGGAAAATGGAATAATCGATTATTGCAAATATAAATGGTAACTTACTGAGAAAAAGACTATAGAGTAAGGGTAGCCAGCTTCCTTCTTTAAGACATCTACCAATCCGCCTGGCAAGCGTAGTGATTATATAGCAAAGCTCGTTTAGGAAAGGCATGTCCAGCAGTGGTCGTGTACCAGATGATGAGGACACTTGTCACACTGCATCATCAAGCCCAAAAATTAAGAATACCTTGTGTTATAGGTCGAACTCGCACCACTTGCGTCGCAGACGGACTTTTTCTCACTGGGCCACTAAAGTGATCAGAAGAATGGCATTTCAAAAGAAATGCCATAACATAAAAACACACGAGAACTGTCATACATTAGGACTTAACCACAACATAGCTAATAAAATGTGCGACACTTATCTAGAAAGAAATGTGTGCCTTACTTTGTGGTGATAGAGTTTAATATGCTATCAAAATTCGATTCGCTTTCAATTTGTCTTGATCCTAATAGTAACGTTCATTAAGTGCGGACAGTTCTGTTCGTAAAGCATTAAATTGTTTATTTTCTAAGTGGTAGCTCTACCGGTTAGTTATTGTATAAAAAGTACAGTTGATTCGACCTACCTTACACCTTCTAGTGATAGGAAGCAGGCTTGCGACTACTGGGAGGATCCAATAATAAGGCGGCCGAGATAAACACTATCACTTATTTTCCACTTTCAAGAATGCAATATTTAACATATAACAACAATAAATAAAAGAATTAGCAAACGCGACCTCCGGTGACACAAGCATTAATGAAACTATCCAACTCCGTACATGTGCAATGCGAGCAGGAAAGTGTAATGTATTTACAACCTTATCAGCGAGGAAATACAGCTCATGTGTGTTATCTGTTGTGTGAATTGAGATGAATCATTTTACCAATAAATTGAGATAGTGAAGTTTATATTTTAATCTTTACATGGTTCGTGTTCAGGTGTTGTCTACTTGAGCATAGTGGAATAATCGGTTGAGAAGTATAAGTTGCGGGTTCGATTCCTACCCGGAACCTGGGATCAGTCATATACTTGTATACTGTTTGTCTGTTACCTTTCCATGCCTAAAAGGCTTAGCTTTCGGTAAGAAGAAAGATATGTCGTATTTCGGAGAAGTACAGGCTACATTCACCTCGGAGTGTCACGCGCGTGAAGCCGCGGGCACAAGTTAGTTTTTAATTAATAATGATATATGAAAACTATCGAAGTTTCACGAATTCATTAGGAATGTAAGCGGGTTAGTTACGAACATTGTTTCTGTAAGTAAGGTCTACGAACATTGTTTGTGTAAGTTCTACGAACATTGTTTCTGTAAGTAAGGTCTACGAACATTTTGTGTAAGTTCTACGAACATTGTTTCTGTAAGTAAGGTCTACGAACATTTTTGTGTAAGTTCTACGAACATTGTTTCTGCAAGTAAGGTCTACGAACATTGTTTGTGTAAGTTCTACGAACATTGTTTCTGTAAGTAAGGTCTACGAACATTGTTTGTGTAAGTTCTACGAACATTGTTTCTGTAAGTAAGGTCTACGAACATTTTTGTGTAAGTTCTACGAACATTGTTTCTGTAAGTAAGGTCTACGAACATTTTTGTGTAAGTTCTACGAACATTGTTTCTGCAAGTAAGGTCTACGAACATTGTTTGTGTAAGTTCTACGAACATTGTTTCTGTAAGTAAGGTCTACGAACATTGTTTGTGTAAGTTCTACGAACATTGTTTCTGTAAGTAAGGTCTACGAACATTGTTTGTATAAGGTTCGTAGTTACACTTACATTCATTATGAAAATGTCTACAGCTTGAATGGTACAATCTGTCGTTAAATGTTAGCTATCGCCCTTAACATAGCACAACTACGCAGGGCACGTCTCCTGCACTAGGCCCGACTATACTTATCTTGTTGCTTTAGTGTAATATATAATCTCTGTTAATATACAGCCTTGTTAACGAGACTAGACTGACCTGACAACGACTCCTTGCCTTCCGACTCGGGGTCCGCGTCTCCATCCTCTAGTTTACTCTCAACCTGAAATTGCATGTATTCATTTTATTTTATCATCAATGTGTATAATTCACGTACAACAAAAATATCATATGTTTTCCTTCAGCAATGTTGTGGTCGGGTAAACGGGTAGATACAGGATATTGGACATAGTTTCCTGTTCCTAAATGAATCTAATGAATGATATTTGTTTTCCTATTTGATTGTAGGCATAATATTAATAGAAATAATAATATAAACAAATAATTATAGAGAAGTACCTGGGTGCCCGAGCTTCGCTCGGTATTTTTTTTATTTTTTTTTATAAATTGTGTTTTTTGGAAATTATGATACATTTAGATGCGTTCATTGTTTAGGCATTTTTAAGTGAACACGTGCATTGAAGACACAAATAATATAAATAAACAATTGATTTTCTTAGTCTCAAAGCAAACACTCATTGACTTCGTGTTACTTAACAACGCCATCTACTGGAATAATTTTATTGCTCACAAAAAATAGTATTATTATTCGCCAATAGATGTCAGGAAGAGTCATATTAACGCATTCACTGCCCAGCTATTTATGGGCCCCGTCGGGTCGCACCACCGCTAAATGGTGCTGGAGACGGGCATGTGCGTTATGGGCACTAAAAGTGTTAAAAAAGAAGTAAGTTTATGTTTAAGTTGATTATAGATAAAACACGAATAAAATGACATTTTCTAAAAATGATTCCTAGCTAGATCGATTTATCGCCCCCGAAACCCCCTATATACTAAATATCATGAAAATCGTTGGAGCCGATTCCGAGATTCCAATTATATACAAGAATTGCTCATTTAAAGATATAAGATAATGTTATTCATCCGGTAAATCCTGTCCATTGTTTTTTAATGAAAGCGTTCTATTTCAATTCTGCCAGAATGACATAATAAATATAAAAACATTCAATCCAATAACAAATAATGCTGGACAATTCACTCAGCATCATCTAGCCCTAAGCTAAGCAGAGCTTGTGTTATGGGTACTAGATAACTGATATACATAATACATTCTTATATATAGATAATATTACATAGATAGATATTTTTATTGTACATATAAAACACGCAGAATAAATATTTGCAGGTCATACAAACATGTGCCCCGCGGCGGGAATCAAACCCGCAGCCTCGCGTCGCAGGAGGACCATCATTCGCTGCGCGTCACTCCATCAGGAGCAACTGTCTCCAACCAAGCTACTAATTTGAAAGTTGTCTGTTTGGGCACTTGCCTCGCTCTGCCGACGAGCAGGGAACTTGCAAACTAGTAGCAGATAGGTACCTGCTAGCCATGGCAGTCGCGGCGTAAGAATAGACCCCTCGAACTCAGTCCGTCAATGTCGTAAGAGTCGACTAAAGGAACCTACTAGAGCAGGACAGCAGCTTCCTTCTGTGTATTTGTTACACCTTTACTGTGTTCAGTTCACCAATCTGCCTGCCGAGCGTGGTGATAATGTCGTCACCCACCTCGTCCGGAGGAGACGCTTTCAGCAGTGAAGGTGTGCGTGGTGATGAGGAGGTACCTGCAGGATGTCGTGCCTGAGAGCAGAGTCCACGTCGCAGCCGGAGTCCAGGATCCAGAGGAGCGTCAGTGTGTGCAGGTCGACCGCACCTTCCCACTGACAGACAAGCAAAACAATTCAATATAATTTATTTGTATGAGTATTTGGCACAGCGCATCAGCATAGCCATACAGCGGGGCAATGCAGCCAGCGTCTTGGGGACGCTTCCGACTGGTATTGATATGAATGAGTTGAGCTACCTGTAGATTGTTTGCAACAGTCTGCAGGTAGCTCAACTGTTTCAATTGTAAATACTAGTTCTAATTTGTTTCTATTATTTGATTGTAATTTTCTTTGTTAATAAAGTTACATTTTAAAAAAATATTTGTGAAAGCAAAGCACAAGTATACATCGTATCTTAATAATCCATGAAATATAAATATAACAACAGATCGATGAAACAATGTTAACTGATCTTATTTTGTTTGAAGAAAAATTGCCGCAAACCTTGAGACTTAAAAGTGCAACATAGTTTTCAACATAAAGGAAGCATTAAACTGATGCGCTTTAAAAGGGCCAGTATTCACAAGATCACATGAAACAGTCGAGCTATCTCCAAACTATTGCAGACAATCTAGAGGCAGCTCAACGGATCCAAATCAATACCGTCGGAACCGTCCCTTAGACGGCGACTGCATTGCTGCAATAAATAGATGTACAATACCCTTGTT
>JAPQVW010000421.1:0-29152 GCA_028535905.1 Quercus berberidifolia
TTTAAGATTTCACAACAAGATGACAAGTTGATTTTTGCAAAGTATGACGAAAATAACATTAATTATAGGGAACACTGCCATCAAAAAAGTTGGGCGTCTCCTATATTTGCTAATTTACGGCTCAATTAAGTTTATATAGCAAAATACAAGGCAAAATCTGACAAGACAAGTAATGGTTTTTCAACAGAATTACAAGTTAGGTTTTGCAAAATAAGGGCCAAAATTACAATAACTTTAGGTAAAATAGCCAATAAAAACGCTGGGTGTCTCACCCTTTTCTATTTCAAGAGTAAGTTCAACATAAATGGCAAAATAAAAGTAAAAATCTGAAAAAAATAAGTTATGGATGTTCATCGGAGTGACAAGTTAGGGTTTGCAAAATGAGACTCATTTTAACAATAATTTTGCTGTGTGAATTGTCCAGACAGGGACGAATAAAAATATTTATCTTGTCGATGTGTCCAGCATTATTATTTTATTGATACCTACAGCCTATTATTGTTTATTTAATGGAAATTAGATCAAGCATAACTCTCACCGTGCCTTTATGTGGTTTCTATCGGCCCTTTTGAAAGGAAATTTCACATACTTGTTCATTATTTTGTTGATGGCACCTCTCTAATAGCTTTGCTAACACTTGCTTGACAGACTGGGTGTATGAAGTTATCTGCTAAAGGGGTTTGGTTAGAACCTGTAGCATAAAATGACAATGCTATCTTTATCTGCACGTAAATAAGTCACATTTATCAACTTGATTCTTGAGTACCTAAATACTGGCTAATATAATGAGGAATTTACTACCTACTGTAAGGGAATTTACACAGGTCATATAAGAAGAAATCGCTAGAGTAAAAACACTAACCTTCGTCTCAATCCCCAAGCCATCAGAGCGTTGAGGGTTTTTCATTTGAGGAGCTAATTCCTCCGCCAGTTTCTTGAAGAGATCCTTTGACAAACGGTACTGCTTTCTAAACTGTGTTTCTGTGTAGAAAACTGATGTCAATCTTCTTTGAGCATTTGTAATGTTATGTTTTGCATTTTTTGTCTTTACGTCCACCGCATGAGCCGCATCAAGCAAATCTAAATAAATGCCAAGGGACGACATTTCAACGAATAATGACCAATGAGAATACAAGACTTGTACAATACTATTACGAGGAATATGAGCACAAACGTGGTTTTATTTTCAAATAAAACCGCGTTTGGAAAGAAGTGACGGCAAGGTTCAAATTCGCGTGATTTTTCAATAAACGTTTGAGCCGTCGAACATCAAACGTTGGAAAAGTACCTCAAGAGGAACTTTGTCTAAATCGTTATTTGAACGGCTCACACGTTTTATCTAACGTTTCAAACGTTGAAATTAGAGGCTTTAGACGGTGTCAATTATCTGTCATTTGATTTTGAAGTTTACGGTAATAGGAATAACGTGTCAGCGCACCGACTCAGACGCTCATAGCGGTTCACACGTCAACGTCTGAGCGTTTAGCCAAACTAAAATAATACCGTAATCGGGCTGCTGGAATCAAACATATGCTACTTTTTTATCCCATAAATCAGTTCCCGTGGGATGTAAATAGCCATGAAACGTTCCCATTGAACAATAGTTACATCTTTTTCTACATCTCTATGGACAAGGAGTTTTCATGTGATTTATATGGAACCTATCACATTTCGAATGATAAAACTAGACTTTTGACGACTTTTGACAGACATTAAAATGACAGGTAAATAAAATTGGCTAATGTTTTTCTTTACATAGAAATTTTATTTTTTAAATTACTTTAGAATCAAGATAAATAATAGGTATCATGTTCAGCTCTTATTGCTCTTATTAAGCTCTTATTATAACACTAACAGTTCCATAGTAGGCCACTTTTACCCTCTTATAGAACCCTTATACAGCTCTAAGTGGATTTGTTCTCTTTAATACAGCTAAGAACCACGTGTGGCCAATTGTAAAGCTTAGATATCACCAGTGAACCAAATGTGGCCTATTATAGAGACAAAAATGCTACTTGGGGTGTGCATTGTCCTGCATTATCATTATTATTTATTGGCCTTCGAATAGGCGTTTGGATATGTACGGTAGGTACCTACTTATAGTTAGTACCTACCTACCCAGTGGCGGCGTAGCATGGGTTGGTACCCGGGGCGATTTTCTATCAAACTGACTAGGCTTTGCGTGTGAGTTGTCGTTTTCTTCCCAATTGTGTGTTGTCGTTCATCTTGGCACCCTAAGAGGCGTCAGGATGGCACCCCTCGGAGCTTGGTACCCGTGGCGGACCACCCCCGCCCCCCTTACGCCGCTAGTGTACTTACCTATTTGTTCTAGAACGCGAGCCCATGTAGCGCTAATAATTGTGACACAAACACAAAACACGGCCGCGTACGACATTGAAATCTAACTAATCCTAGAAACAATTACAATGTACACAAATAATGCATACATTTACCTTCGAAAACAGCTAGGTACATATTTTACCTTGATTTAGGTCAGTTTTGTAAGGTTCACTGCCACTCTGCGAAACAATGAAAAATGCGAAACCTATTGTCTCGAATTTAGTTTAAATCGGGGAGATAGGGCTCTAGGACTTATTAGGCATGTGGTAGATTGGTCCTTAGGGACGTGCAAGGGGCAGAGACTAAGCTGATCTCAAAAAAGTTTAGGAAAAGAGTTGGAAAAAAAATAAGTCAAAATGGAAACAGTTCCATCTTATTGGGAATTCAAAGGAGAAGGTAATTAATTTTATTTCTATTCCTATTTATTTTATTACCTGTAGATTGTTTGCAACAGTCTGCAGTTGGCTCAACTGTTTCAATTGTAAATAATAGTTCTTATTTATTTCTACATATTACTTAATTGTAATTTTCTTTGTTAATAAAATTATTTTATTACTTATGATAATTATTATAATATTGTGTGTATGACCACTGTGGCGCAGCGAGCGAAAGGTCCGCTTGCGACGTAGGAAGTTGCGGGTTCGATCCCTGCCTTGGGACAAATATTTGTACGGTCTGCAGATATTTTTTCGGGATGACCTGGGTGTTTTCCTGGTGTTTATGTATAATAAAAAAAAATTATCTATGTAAAGTATTTATGTATATCAGTTATCTAGTAGGCTAGACCATGCTGTGTCCTACATTATACTAATTGTCCAGCATTATTTATTTATTGTTTACTAGCAATCCGCGCCGGCTTTGCACGGGTGCAATTTAGAAAATGCAAATACTCGTGCGAAGCCGGGGCGTGTCCCTAAGATAGCCTATGTCACTCCCGAGTAATGTAACTTCCCAACAGTAAAATAATTTTCAAATCAGTCCAGTAGTTTCGGAGCCTATTCAATGCAAACAAACAAACAATCAAATCTTTCCTCGTTATAATATTAGTATAGATTTATATTTTCTTTACAGAAGAATACACAGACCGGAAGTTTCTTATGAGCACGCCTTACCCCGTAGCCCTAATCCTAGCCCTTTACCTTTGGTTCGTGCTACGAATGGGCCCAGAACTCATGAAACGCAGAAAACCCTTTCAGCTGAACAAAACCATAGCTATGTACAACATTCTGCAGGTCTTGCTGTCCTGTTACATCTTCCAAACGGTATGTAAACTATTATCTTAACGCATTCACTGCCCAGCGTTAGCGGAGCGACCCGGGGAATAGGGGGTGCGCCGCTGCACACGGGGGGTACTACTAGTTATCCCCTCAAGTAAGTCATCAATGTAAATTCATGAAATATGCCTACTTCATTTGCTTAAGAATGTGCAGTATGCAATTTTGCAATTTTTATCGTTATTTTTCGTCATTTATCTCAGAATCTATGAAAGCTACCACTTTCATATTTAGGGAAATGATACTTCAAACTTTTATCTTGAATTTTGTCTTTTAAAAACACGATTGGTGAAAATTTTCTCGATAATCATATTTTTAGAAAAATACCTGTTTCACACACATTTTGCTATTTATCTCAGAAACAGCACACTTTTTTTGTTGGGTTTTTGTTTTGTCAAGAAACTTAGAAGTATTTATTTAGTTTTGTCTTTTAATTTTTCGATTAGTTGCGTAGTTTTCTTGTAAATAAACAATAACTTGATTCTTCTGCTGACGCCGTTCCAAACACGTATGCTCTGTCCCGCTCCTATGAACGCGAAATCCTATGCCTATCCTTTTCACAAAATGGTTTTCACACGCTCATACTGCACACCCTTAAGGATCTCAAGAGGCGCAAATATGCAGGTCTCGACAGAGCCTACACATTTGCTCCCCTTGGTGTCGAGACCCTAGGTCCGTGGGGTACCGAGGCTCTCCGGGTTTTTAAAAGTTTATCTGAACGTCTTTCGATGCGACGCGAGACCCAAGTGCTGGTGAGTATTCGGCACAGCGCATCAGCATTGCCATACAACGGGGCAATGCAGCCAGCGTCTTGGGGACGCTTCCGACTGGTATTGATATGAATGAGTTGAGCTACCTGTAGATTATTTGCAACAGTCTGCAGTTAGCTCAACTGTTTCAATTGTAAATACTAGTTCTAATTTGTTTCTATTATTTGATTGTAATTTTCTTTGTTGTTATAGATATTTTTGCTAAGGTAAGTATTTACCCACTTTACCTATGTGTGGTCGCGGGTTCAAGTCCCGCCAAAATCGTAAATTTTTGGGATATTATTTAATTTCTTAGAGATAACCCCAAGTTTGAGGGCTTACGCACTATAAGAACAAAAAAAAAACCTTATTTTCTAAGCCTAAAGATATAAAGTTCTTGACTTCTGACTTCAGATAACACTGTCTTGGATAAAACCAATGTTTTAGATAGTAAAGTAGGTAGGTCATAATAAAATTTGCCAAACCTCAAATCTTCCTTGTAAGTTTACGTTTTAATAACTATCATAATTGACGGTCAAGAAGGCGTTTATAGGTATTTACTGAAACCTGGCGCGATATCCTTTTGTTTTTGATATACTGGAGACCTACTTAGATTACGAGATTTTTGATTTGTTTCGTTCGGTATTCTAATCGATCGGAAACGGAAATTTCGTCCGAATTTGAGCTGCTTTTTCACTTTAGAATGATCATAGTATATTTTTCATTCCAATTTACACTGAAATTTTGGTTCTTAGAATAGTTTATAGGGTGGTTAATTGTATAAATTGTTAATTATATGTGTAGTTAAATGCCCAACCTATAATTATCCACAAATTACTAGACAATTTTTACTTGCTACAAAGTTGGCTGTTAATGATAAAATTCGGTAAAAACGGTTAGTTAGTGCCGAATTTTATCGACAGCAGATACAAAATCGGTGTTTACCGATCCTTATCGAGATCCGTGCTCGCTCTTCTGTGCAGTTTCCCTCTGTCCTCCACTTGTATCTCGCAGGCCCGAGGGTCTCGTGGGACGCCCGTGGAAAGAAGTGCCTCTGGAAACAAGTGGACAATCTACCAGCGGATGGTAAACTTGTTGTTTTTTATTTGCAGGGCTTTCAATTTCACTATAGATTCGGATTATGGAGTTCCACATGCAATATCAAAAACCCAGATGTTGAGAATTGGGTAAGCCGAACAAAATTTGGTCACTGAAACATACATCCTACACTTGGTCATGGCCTACACCTAAGGTGTCCAGTTTTGGACGCTGCCGTCGAAACCTGGATACCTTAGATTAACGATTTTGAAGAAAAAATTTTTTTTTTTGATGCTACAAGCATAGAATATTTTAAATAAAACAATAGCAAAAATGAAAGTGATGTCATAAAATCTAAGAAATCTATATTTGTAGAAATCATCTAAAAATTGATATGTACCTACATACTTATTAACCTAATATTTTTTAATTTCAGGTTTTAGATGCCGGCCACATATACTTCCTAGCCAAAGTAATCGAGCTGTTAGACACAGTTTTCTTCGTTCTTCGGAAGAAGGACCGTCAAATAACCTTCCTCCATGTATACCACCATACGATCATGGTTATTTGCACTTGGTCCATCACTAAATATATCAAAAACGATAGTTCTGTGTTCATTGCGGCGATAAACTCCTTGGTACATATTGTTATGTACTCTTACTACGGGTTGTCTGTGTTTCCATCTCTGGCGAAGTATCTTTGGTGGAAGAAGTATATCACTGTTATGCAATTGGTAAGTTTTTAACATTTAGTGGGTACACCTTATATCTCGTTCGGCGACGAACAGCGCGAGGCTGAAATTTTGCTATAAGTAAATTTGTTATAAGTTAAAAAACTTTTGCTTTGAGTAATTTTTTAAAAACTGGCGCGGTCACCATTTATTTTTCGTATACTGCAGGCCTAGCATAGCGTTTCTAATCTGGGGTAGAATAGACAAAAATGACATCGCATCGTCATACATTGCGTAAATTATTGAAGTTGAAGGAATGAATTTCAAATATTTCACGCATTCGATGACGAAGTGACGAAATTTTTCTCTATTCTACCCTAGACAAGAAACGCTATGCTAGACCTGCTGGAGGCTTGGATTTATGACGTCAACGCGCAGCGTCGATAGTTGTATGAAAAACAAAAGACTATCGCGCCAGCTTTTAAAAATTAAATATACTATCGTTTGTCATCTATTCTAGAACTCGCATTGGAAAATAGAACTATTAAAATAAATAAATAATACAAAAGGACAATTCACACACCATCATCTAGACCCAAGCTAAGTAGAGCTTGATTGACTGATATACTTAATATAATACATTACATAGATAGATATTTTTTATTATACATAGAAAATACCCAGAACCCCGGAACAAATATCTGCAGATCGTACAAACATTTGTTCCTAGTTCCTAGTTCCTCAAATCCGTCGAGGGGTTTTTAAGGGGGTCCAAACAGTAAAATCAATCAATTAAATCAAAAAATCTCTTAAGAAAGGTATGCTTGAGTACATTTCAAAATAGTTATTATTTTTTCGAGCGTGTATAGTTTTTTAAATAATTACGAACTAGCTTACAAGAGCTCTTATTTGGTAGAGATTCTATGACCGAGAAGGTCTTTCAAAATGAATGCACCGAGGATGCACCGAAGTGCGTTATATTTGATTTGTAATACGGTAAATGTACCGATTACGCAACGAAGTGTATTGCATTTGTTTTGTTTTGAAATACGAATTCGTATAAGTACCGCATTCTACAACGAGCTTCCCATTTGTTTTCTTTGATCATGATGTGGACTTGACTGCTCTGGACTTGGGTAGACTAGACTTCATACTAAAAATATCACGACGATAAATTGCTAGGGGGTGTATATAGTACTAGTGATGGTATCGTATTGTTTTACTAGAGATCCGCCCCGGCTTTGCACGGGTGCAATTGAGAAAATGCAAAAGATATACCCGTGCGAAGCCAGGACTTGTCGCTAGTATAACCTATGACACTACCGAGTAATGTAGCTTCCCAACGATGAAAGAATTTTTCTAATCGGTCCAGTAGTTTCGGAGCCTATTCCGGGCAAACAAACAAACAATCAAATCTTTCCTTTTTATAATATTAGTATTATGTTTATCAGCTATCTTGTACCCATAGCACAAACTTTTCTTAGCTTAGAGTTTAATGATGCTGTGTGCATTCTTCATTATTAATTATCATTATTATTTATTTTTTCAGGTTCAATTCGTCATGATGTTCATACACATGCTGATAACGCACGCAGTTTCAAACTGTAAGCCAACCTACTATCTCCTAACTAACGTATGTTTCAATACTGTATTTTTTATTTATCTATTCGGCAAGTTTTATATAAATTCTTATACCAAAAATAACACTAATAATAATTCTGTTATTATAACTCCAAGTGTCAGCAAACATAATGAGAAATTGAGTAAGTTTATCAGTCAAAATAGAGTTGCTGGGTAAATGTTAATTACCCATAATGGGTAAATATTAGTATCAATTCAGGGGCCGAATTCTGCTAACCAATTGCTTTACTATGTCAATTGTATCGTTGCAGAATCGTCCATAGAATCTAGGGACGATTCTGCGATAGAGCGTGCGGTGCTATTTGCACGGAAAACTTTATATAATAATTTTAACACTTTTGACACGCGTCTCTCCATCTTTAGTTTCTTAAATGAAAAGTACAATGCCAAAATGTGTATTCCGAGGCGATACCATTGTTATGGTGAAGCGATTTTTTTTGTGGAATTCGGAACTTAAAATGTAATCGCCCCTTTCATAACTATCTAAATAAAATCGGTGGCATCATTATTAAGCTTGTCTTTCTTAAATTCATATAATTATTTCCATCCAAAATTTGCCTGGAAGAGATCGCTTCTAAGCGATAACGCCGCCCATTGTGCATGTCTTTTATCATGTCTGTTTTCAATGTATTTTTGTTGGTGTACAATAAAGTATTTTTGTATTGTATTATTAGTGCTGTTAAATTATTTTAGTTCTGGCGACATCAGAATTGACACCTTTAATGTTTTATAGCTATGTATGTAATTAGGTTCTATACTTGGTACCTTATAATAATTATGAAGAATACTTTATACATTATTTTAATTTAGTTCAGTATTTTATGTGATAATAAAAACTTATTTAGCAGTTAAAGATCTAGTTTTACTGTTGGCCCTCACACCTAGGTTCTGTTCTTCAAGCTGCTGACTGGGAGCGCGCCTTTAGACTGCAAAAGAGGGCAGTACTTGCGGCTGTGCAAGTTTCCTAGAACACATCAGCTAGACCATACTTTAAGTCCCTGGGTATTATGACCGTTCCTTCTCTCGTTATCTACCAGGCAGCGCTCTATGTCCAAAGCCACCTGGAGGAATACTCAAGATGCGACGAAGGACAGAGATACGAGTTCAGGCACGCAAAGAGGCTGAGGACCATCATGGGCGTACCCAGGGGGGGGCAGGGGGGGGCAGCTGCCCCCCCCTGGAACCCAGCTGCCCTCCCCTGAACTCGGAGTTAAACGTAGGTAGGCAGTTAAATTAATAATAGGTAGGATTGAATTGATTAATTTAAAAAAATGTGTTCTCATACGTGTACCTACATAATATGGTTAGAGAATGAAAGTTTGACAGTTGAAAATTATAACTCGACATTATGGCAGCAAAATTGTATAACATAATATATTTTATTCAGGCAAAATAATGATTACTGGAAGCCGTTTCAAGCAAAAAAACACATGATTTTTTATTCCCTGCCTTTGAAATCTGATTTTCGATCCACTGTGCGTCTTGTCGTAGGTCTACACTCCATTTCGCGTATAAACACGACACGATCTAGAATCCTCGATATCCTGCTGTGAAGTTTTGTACCGTGCCGTGCAGCATTAGCGGCGTAAGGGGGCGGGGGCGGAGGGGTGTCATTTTGGCACCTTTTATGGTGCTAAAATGAAAATTCACACGCACACTCTAGGTTGTGCTTAAGACTAGTCATAAGAAATTTCGCGGCTCGCTTCGCTCGCCGCGGATGTGATATGTTGTGTGGTTTGTTGTCCTCCTATTTTGTTGTTAATCGCCAAAAAATCTTATAATAATATTTTTCGATCATTATTTTGCTTTCTTGGCTTGTAAAAAGGTCACTCCACTTGCCAATATTTATTTTGTATTTGTTTCTTTAACAATCATCTCAGCCACCGCAAACTTTCCAAAATTTTCAGGGCTCGCGTCGCTCGCTGTTATTTACTTTGGAAGACTATGGAACTCTTCTTACCTAGACTGTGGTACCCGAAAAACTAACAAGAATTTCGGCGGCTCGCTCCGCTCGCCGTTATATTTTTTTGAATACCTTACTTTTGTTAAGGCGAAATGGGATCGTGGCGGCGAGGCGCTGCGGCCGACTGATAGATAAAAGGCGACTGAGAGCCGCGTTATGGACGGCCCGCGCGCAATTTTACTGGATGTTTTTTACAAATGTATTTTTTACTACAAAATAATACTCTTTCGCAATAAAATGAAACCATAATTGTCTAAAGTATTTATTATGGAACACGTAGACAAAATTTCATTGACATATGGTTAACAACTGGCAAATAAAACTGCTTTTCCCGTCGAAGTATCTCTCTAAAAATGAAGATTTAGAGGAAACTTTGCGATTTTTTTGTATCGAGTCAAGTTTAGTCAATCATGTTTCGACTCCCATAATTCACTAACTTGAATCCTAAACTTTTGACTGTTATCAAAAAGAAATTAAAAAATCGATGTTTTTTAGCATTAAAATTGATTTTCCGTGCAGTGAAAACGTGGGTTTTGGGACTCACTTCACCTTAACGCCTAAAAAAAAACGCAAAATGCCGTTCGCCATCGTCTTCGTCAGCTTTCCTTGGCTTGCTAAGCATGCATCACCAATTTAAAACAAGGCTGCGGCTCGCTTCACTCGCCAATATTTATATTGTATAAAGATAGTAAATCTTTAACAATTTTCTCAACTACCGCACCTACCCTTTTTTTTCAGACTTTTCTTATCAAGTTTGTGACCTCCCGGAAAAGTAAAACAAAATGCGGCGGCACCAAACTCCAAAATTACCACGTATATGCATAGCTTATTAATTTACCACCGCAAAGTCCTTAAATTTTTCGGGGTTCACTTCGTTCGCTGTCATTTCTTTGTCATAGCTTAATTTTACTTAAAGAGACGAAACAAGCTCCAAAAATTCGCGGTTGGCTTTGCTCACCGTTACTTACTTTTTACGTTTCGGGGGGGGGGGGGGGTGCTTGACGCGAACCGGGTCTACTCCTGATTTGCCCCCCCCTGAGCCAAAAGCTGGGTACGCCCATGAGGACCATCGATCATAGGTTAACAAAATCCAGAAGGCTGGTGCATATGCTCGGTCCGGGTGTGTACAACCGACTGCCACCACAAATCACCAGTTCACCTTCGATGTAATCCTTTAAGCACAAGCTTCAAAATTGGCTTATTGACATGTGTTTTTATGATTTAAATGATATATTTGTATTGATAATGAATTGATTTTTGACGAATATTGATAACTATTATTATTTTTTGTTTAATCTCGATTTATAATTATTATTACTTATTAACATGAACTTAGGATTGCATATTACTTTAAGTAAGAATGTTTATACAATTAGACCTGTAACCATCTTACCAATAAATGAATCTGAATCTGTACCTTTTCATGCCTAAAGGGCTTTACAGATCTCAATGAAATTTGGTCAGGAGATAGATGGTGTATCCCGAGCTTGTAGGTTTAAAATTAAATGATAATTTGTATAATCAATATCGTATCAATATTTTTAGCAAGTTTTATATTAATTCATCAATTCATTTAACGACACGTTCATATATAAAACTTTTGAAACGATAGGTATGTAGGTCCCATAACAATTACAATCACTTGAAATTTCCCTTGGTTAGTCGTGTTTTAAGTTATCCTATTTTTCAACTACTGGTAAATGCGGTAATAAATGATAAACCTGGAGCGGTTCCAAACGCGCGGAGATCACCACACGCGATGTTACAACACCCGCGGAGCTGGTAAGCTGTCTGCGGTATGCCATATACACCACATACCACCACAGATTAGCAGCAGCTAAGACGGACAGGCTCACGCACGTACTAGGATCCGCGATTTACAACAAGCTACCGGAGCAGATAATCAGTGCGCCCAGCCTCTCCTCCTTTAAGCGCAAACTTAAATCGTGGCTGGTCGAGAAGGCGTTCTACAATGTTGAAGAATTTATGCGAAAATAGAATTATAATTTTTAATTATAATTTGTTTTTGGTTTACTTTAAATGTCATTATTTATTTTGTATTAATTTAATTTATGAACAATGATTTACTTTTATTATTTTGTTATAATAATTCTTAATTTTTCTGACCTGTAATTCTTTTACCAATAAATTGATTATTCTTGATTATTCTGGCTAGTGACTTCAGATATTACGTGATTATAGAGCATGCAACTCTGCTGAAATGTTATAAATGCGAAACATTGGATAGATATTTGTTACCTCTTCACGCCACACACAACTACTGAACGGATTGGCCTGAATTACATAGATGTAATAAATATTTTTAAACTTACGCGATCAGAACACATTATTATAAGTAGTAAGTATTTAAGTATTTTTCAACAGTGTGTAAACCTGTCTAAACGTCCGAAAAATATATAATTAAACGCGAGAAATACCCTTTAAATACTTATAACAATACATAGATGTAGTTCTAAGCCTGGAATTAAATATAGCCTACTTTTTATCCCATTAAGAGGGCGCATTGCGCGCCATTTTGTGAAAAGGATAGGTATAGGATTTCGCGTTCATAGAAGCGGGACAGAGCATACGTTTTTGGAACGGCGTAAGCGCAATAATCAAGTTATTGTTTATTTACAACAAAACTACGCAACTAATTAAGAAACTGGCTTAGAGGAACCAAATAATTACTAAAAACCTACGAACCAAATCAAAAGTCATTTCAATAGACCGCAGAGTTCCTGAGATATTGACCAAATTATGTGCGAAACAGTGCACTTTCATAATTTTCTTTTTATCCTATTTTATGCTCAATCGTCTTTTCACATTTAGAGGAACCAAAGAAATAATGTTGAATTTTAAGTACTTTATTCGAGTTTTTTCTACGGGGACCCGTGAGTACTGAGATCTAGGCCTAGTTTGACAACCAAACCTGCTAGATTTGCCCCTTAATCAGTTCCCATGGGATAGAATATAGGTAACCTTTAAACGTTTCCATAGAAACACACGTTCAATTCAATTCACTTTATTAAACACAAAAATAACATTACAGATTCACTAATCTAAAGCGTTATTTATGGCACATTTACTAGGTTTTTAAATTGACTTAGACTATAATTACTCATATCACAAAATAAAACTGTAAATACTAACTATCTTCAACTTAACTATCCAAACTTAAACAAATACGGAGAAAATAATACTATACATGTTAAAACGAAAAAAAAAAAACATTTGGTACGAAAATTAAATGCAAAAAAAAAAAAAACAGAGTTAATAAAATTTTACGAACAACAATCAACAATAACATAGAAATATTATTATCATGGCACACGTAGTATTACTTACTTCACAAGTTTTCACTGAAACAGAGGAGTGCACACTCAACCGCCTTCCACCCATCCACAAATATATCGAGCTGAGGATGCTGGTTCAGGAGCACATTAAGGCTTCTCTGTGTGCGGCAAATCGGGGACTGCTGATGCGCTCGGCAGATAACCATCCTCGGAGGAGTGGGAGCAAAAAGGGGGACACGCCCAGCACGGAATCTAGAGCGATTTTCGGGCACACATAGTTGGCTGGCTTCACTAAGAAGTATCGGACAGTCTATTTCACCTCTTAGTAGACGACATATTAGTAACAGTTGGTCATACAGTCTCCTAGTCTCCAAGGAGTTGAAACCCAATGTACCCTGGAGATACTTAATGGGGTACATGTATGGATAGTATCCACATGATTTTCGGTAGAAAAATCTTAGGAAGCGCTTTTGTACCTTCTCTATCATGAGGCTATATGTGGATTCATGTGGATTCCAAATGGAAGAGCTCGATTCTAGCTTGGATCTTATTAAAGACATGTAAAGAACTTTAACAGCATTTAGATTGTTAAACATTTTGCAGTTACGCGTTACAAATCCCAATCTTTTAAAACAAGTGGCAGTTAGTGTACGCATGTGTTCATGAAAAGTAAGTTTAGCATCGAACTGAACTCCTAGGTCTTTAATACTCACTTTTCTCGCTATGATCTCATCATGGAGTTTGTAGTTCGATGTCACTCCACATAAAGAACGCGTATAACTTACCACTTGGCATTTTAGGATGTTAAAATGCAATCTGTTTTTTTCACTCCAACTCTGAATGGCGTCTAAATCCTGTTGAAGTAGTTCACTGTCTTTCTGAGATCCAATATCGGCATAGATCTAAACATCGTCAGCGTACAGTAAGCAGTTTGAATGCTCTATAGATTTGGCGATATCGTCAATCATGATGGTGAAAGTAAAGGTCCGAGAGAGGATCCTTGACTTACTCCTGAGCGGGTATGGTATAACCAGTGCTCCGTCACTCGCGCTCAGTTTTGAGTTATTTACCTACCTACAGTTTTCGCGCCCCCCCGGGGCGGCGCTTTCTAGGGCAGCCGCGAGGCGCAAGCCTAACTAATAAACGATGCGTTTTGTTTCGCTCGGACATCACAGAGATTATCTACGCGCAGGTCTGGTTTTTTAAGCCTTTCAAATGACTGAAAGGAGTTTAGAATACCATAGAGATTTCTTTCTTGAAATTACAGTGATCGATGTTGAAACGTTTATTTTACTCTCAGCTTCGAAGTTAAAATCGTGTTTTTTATGCCAGCAGTACACACTCGTCACGACTAGCGATGCATATGTTTGCTGATGTTTTTATTGTTTAAATATATCCATAGATACGATTTTTCTAGGGTTTATTTTAAGTTGGTCATGTGGTGTTAATAAAGTAAACTTATTTTTCCGCTACCTTTCTTTTGATACATATAGGTAATTTTAATATTTCAGATACTTTCTCTGATCTGAAACCACTAATTGTTCTCAAACAACAAATTGTTCTTTAATTTATCAAATTGCATAGGTAGGAAGGTAAGTACCTAGCCTATAATGATTTTTAATAACTAAATATGTTTTTTTGTTCAGCCTTATTAACTAGGTAGGTAGGTACCTGCCTGAGTCTCAGGGTCAACCCTACCGCTTCCGTAGCGTGAGCCAAGGGGCCGGAGAGGGGACTGCTGAGGTAGGTGGGCGCGGGTGGCTTTGATCGAGCCGCCTCGCTAACAGTAAGCAGAGCGTTATGAACATTATTTCCACCCATTTAAAGCTCAAATTTGATTGGTGAAATCGAGTAAGTGAGGTATCTGTTACATTATCTAATCTGTGGTATAACGGAGAATCGAAGCAACCAAGTCTCACAAACTAAGTCCTGTCTGAAAGGTAGCTGGCAAAAAATATGAGTAGTTTTGGGGCAAATCCATAAGCACTCAATTTTCCCAGAAGAACATCATTATCCACATGATCAAATGCTCTAGTGTAGTTCGCGTATGAAGCCGCGGGCAGAAACTAGTAAAGGCTAACTCAACTAGTATAGGTAAATATCGGGTTATAAATGATTTTGAGGTCCATATCTATAAATAAATAATGCTGCGCAATTAACACAGAATCATCTAACCCCAAGCTAAGCAGAGCTGGGTAGGTACTTGATGACTGATAGAGGTACTTAATACATAACATAGAAAGATATTTTTATTATACACTAGCGACACGGCTTCGCACGGGTATATCTATAGCATTTTCTAAATTGCACCCGTGCAAAGCCGGGGCGGATCGCTAGATTTTCTTGCCGTAAACCATCCTTGAACTTCAACGAACATTTAAAAAAAAGAATTGGCCAAATTGGTCCAGGCGTTGTTGAGTTATGCGCTTACCAACACATTTTGCGATTCATTTTTATATTTAAACATAGATAACAGACAGAACACCCGGAATACTTATCTGAAGATCGTACAAACATTTGTCCTGAGGCGGGAATCGAACACCCAACCTCCTGCATCGTAGACGGATCTTCATCCGCTATGCTACAGAGGTCGTCTGGTGTAGGTTCATATTAATCGACAACTGTGTGCTATCCACAAGCTGATCGAGCTCGTGAATTAATCAATAAAAGCCCAGCAGAATCCAATCATTGTCGTGTCAGCGAGCGTCAATTACAATTGAACGCGAATTCAATTGAGTTTTGGTAGAATTGCATTCGATAGTGGCAGATGTCGATTATCGGTTCCGATTGAGAGAACGCCACTGACGAGCTAGGGTGGCTTTTCACCAGAGGGTAAGCTAAGCTACGGATATTTATATTATAATTTAATTTGATTTTCTTGAAATATTTTTAAAAAAAAACTAAAAATACGACTTCAATCAACCTTTATACAACAACTAGTGGTCCGCCCCGGCTTTGCACGGGTGCAATTTAGAAAATGCAAAAGATATAACCGTGCAAAGCTGAGACGCGTCGCTAGTATAGCCTATGTCACTTCCGAGTAAAGTAGCTTCCCAACGGTGAAATATTTTTTTAATCGGTCCAGTAGTTTCGGAGCCTATTCAGTTCAAACAAACAAACAATCAAATCTTTCCTCTTTTTAATATTAGAAGCACATTTTAGTAGGTACACTAAAGATGAAAGAATCATCAAAATCTTTTAACAATTGGCGAAGATATCACCAAAATTGTTCTAGCTAATCGTGATTCCTCTACTAGGTACTGTAGGTAGGTATTTAGTTGTTTTTTTTAGTTTTTCGGGATAAATACCTCTCGGGAATAAAAGTTCGGTTCACGGGGGTTATGAACCCCCCTAAAATCTTCGTTCGGATAGGTTACTACTAAAAAACGCATTTGCAATTTTTGGGTACGGCTCTGACCAAGTGTGACCCCAAAGACTTGGGCTGCGACTGGGCCTGACCTGAAATCACTTCGGCTTGCAGTCTTTAAGCTGTTCTATTTCAGCAACAAGAATCGAACTCACTCGAATTAACTAGGTAATTATTTCTTTAAATTCTTGTACCTACGTCCATCGTGTGCGTTACTGGGGCGGCATGTCGACTCGGATCAAGATGAAAATATATAGAATAATTAGAGCACCATGCCCTGTAAATGTGCCCCAAAAATTAAATTTGTGCCTATAAAGGTTTCAGAGTAATTCGAAAAAATAAGATGCCGCTGCAGTAACGTCTGAAAACGTTACTGCAGCGGCATCATTTTTACCTATTAGCCTTAGCCAAATTTAAAGTAGCTTAAAAGGTAGCTTATATTTGTGCCTTTCCTTGGCCGAACAGCGGCATTTGTGCCCCCTGTGGTTTTTGAGTAATCGCAAATGCCGCTGCAGTAACGTTTCGCAGATTTCCATATCTTCGGAACGGCTGGACGAACGAATATGATTTTTTGTGAGCAGTTAGGTATAATTTGTGCCTAATTTGTGCCACAGTAATTTTTCCAAAAAAATGCATGGTGTATGAATTAGACGAGTTTTTCTGAAAATCAATAATAGCCTCTAGCTCTTCAACTACAGAAGGAAGGCGCTCTCTGATTGCATTGGCTGATGCGTATTTGGTATACGTATCTTCTGACAAGATTGTGAAACTCTACAACTAATTTTCGACGAAATAAATCAATTTTAGAACTGAAAATTGTTTACTTATTTCGAGCCTCAATTATGGGAGTTTTCAACAAGATAGCAGCATCAGGATTTGCCAAAAATCAGAGCCTATATTCAAATAAACCCACACTGAATTTCAGCTCTCTACGCCTTATAATTAACCGATGATGAATAAAAACAGCTAAAGGTGTACTTTAAAACGCCTGTCCGACCAAATACGAAAGGCCATTAAAAAGCGGCCGTTGGGAACATTCACCTTACCTTCTTAATATAGCTACTAGCTTTTCTTATGTTTCTAGTGTGTTTGTACAGCGGTGCACAAAAGTTATAACAGTTAATTTATTATTTAGGTGATATCATTTCAATTAGTAGGTACTATTATTAGGCTGAATTTAGTAAGGATGATTATCATCATGTCTAAAAGTAGGTACCTAAATAATATCATGTATGAATTCAGGCTTCTTGCTCTGTGCAGCAAAGCGTAAAAACTTAATAGAGGTACCGTTTGTACTAAAATAAACAACAACCACGAGTTGTGTATGAAAAAGTAGGTAACCTACATAGGTACCTACTTATTATTTACGTTGTAGGTTTCATGATAGAATGACCCGTCAATCAAGCAATATATTATAGATTCATTGTATAGGTACATACAAAGGTAGGTATCATAATAAAATTGTTGAGATGGACGAGCCAAAATTAAAAATCTCCCGACACAATAAACCCCATATAAAAAGTCAACAAATTATATTTATTGTTCCTTATGTCAGGGGTTAAATAACAAAGCGCCCAGAGTAAAGCCTTGTAAAGTTTACGAACGAGAAACATTTCCGAACGAAGAGACTGATTTCCTACTTTTATACACAAATGGATAAAATTCTCGTCATTCTATAATTTAGTACCTACAATAAAATTAGTCCCTAAGGCGTAGTGATAAGGTCTGTATTTACTTGTCAATCGATTACATGAGTGAGGCAGACCTGTTGGTGCGAAAGAGAGGGCAGACGACCCGTGACTTACCGACGACGCACAGTATTTTTATTTTTACTTTCTGTTTAGCCGCTGCCACCGCCAGTGTTGCCGAATATACAGATTTATCTGTATTTATACATATTTCTGGCTAGTGTTACAGATGAAAGATTTAACTTTACTTTTATACAGATATTTGGAATCGGACATAGTCTATATATATATTTTTTACTGATGCTTCTAGATTGTTACATGGATAGTATCGCGAACTACTACATACTTATCGCGAATGGAAATCCAGAATATACAACCAGCATACAAAGAGCTTTCAATTTCTTGACCCGATTGTAATTAAATGCATCACTGTGTCACATTGCACATGGTTTTACAAACATATCTTCTATCCCACACTAAAACTTGTCTACGTAAGTGTACCTAACGTTAGACATGACAAAACTACCGATTTAAAGATGTTGGCTTGAAGTACTGAACGGCCGCTTTTTAATGGCCTTTCGTATTTGGTCGGACAGGCGTTTTAGAGTACACCTTTAGCTGTTTTTATTCATCATCGGTTAATTATAAGGCGTAGAGAGCTGAAATTCAGTGTGGGTTTATTTGAATATAGGCTCTGATTTTTGGCAAATCCTGATGCTGCTATCTTGTTGAAAACTCCCATAATTGAGGCTCGAAATAAGTAAACAATTTTCAGTTCTAAAATTGATTTATTTCGTCGAAAATTAGTTGTAGAGTTTCACAATCTTGTCAGAAGATACGTATACCAAATACGCATCAGCCAATGCAATCAGAGAGCGCCTTCCTTCTGTAGTTGAAGAGCTAGAGGCTATTATTGATTTTCAGAAAAACTCGTCTAATTCATACACCATGCATTTTTTTGGAAAAATTACTGTGGCACAAATTAGGCACAAATTATACCTAACTGCTCACAAAAAATCATATTCGTTCGTCCAGCCGTTCCGAAGATATGGAAATCTGCGAAACGTTACTGCAGCGGCATTTGCGATTACTCAAAAACCACAGGGGGCACAAATGCCGCTGTTCGGCCAAGGAAAGGCACAAATATAAGCTACCTTTTAAGCTACTTTAAATTTGGCTAAGGCTAATAGGTAAAAATGATGCCGCTGCAGTAACGTTTTCAGACGTTACTGCAGCGGCATCTTATTTTTTCGAATTACTCTGAAACCTTTATAGGCACAAATTTAATTTTTGGGGCACATTTACAGGGCATGGTGCTCTAATTATTCTATATATTTTCATCTTGATCCGAGTCGACATGCCGCCCCAGTAACGCACACGGCTATAGGTACTATGCCCACTACGCCAGACAAAGCAAACGTTAATGAACTGCAAGTTCAATAACACTAACAATTCCGAATACATAATGAATATTCAATAGTTACACCTATTTATAAGATCATTAAGTTCATGATTGTGCTTCATGAATAGGTTGATCATGTGACCAATCCATCAGTATGTAGTTCACTGTCAGGGACGAAGAAAAATTTTAGATTGGTTCTTAAGCCGCGATCGCGAAGTCGTGGTCATGGTTCCTACCCATGGAGCTAGAAAATTAGTTTCTTACATGGTGGTAGGTACCTCATATCAGCCCGAGAGCGCCTACTGCTGGGTATACGTAAGCCTCCTTTCGCTTCTGCCAGCACCCACTAGCAGAGTAAGGGGGGAGCGGGGGGCGGGGGGCGGTCCGCCCCGATTACCAAGCTCCGAGGGGTGCCATCCTGGCGCCTCTTAGGGTGCCAAGATCAACGACAACTCATACTTGGGAAGAAAACGATATCGCACACGCACAGCCTATTCATAAAAAAATCCGCGGCTCGCTTCGCTCGCCATTAATTGTGTTGTCATCCTAACCTGGTAAATTGCCAAAAAAAACTCATAATAAGGTTCTTACATCATTATCTTTGCTTCCTTAGCTTGCTAAGCATGCCTCACTAATTTAAAAAAGGCTGCGGCTCACGCGTGAGTGCGTAAAAAGCCCGCACGATGATGCAGATCTGCACTCCCGCAAGTACGCGCGTACGTAGGTGCGTCGACATGCAACATGCAGCGCGGTGCGGGGCAGTGTGATGATCGCCTTAATCTACTACCGCAAAGCCCTTAAATAAGGACTTAACGCACTCACGCGTGAGCGCTTTTTACTCTGAATTGAATTATTGTGTTAATAAATTAAATTTTATTATAAATTTGTTTTGAGGTGATTAATTATGATTAATTGTTTCATCTGCTACTACAGTTATATAAACTCTTTGTCATCAAAAATTATTTTCTAGCTTTTAGTTCGATTGGCAATAAAAGCGTGTTTTTTTAGTTTTTTTAAAGTATAATTAATTTTTCATTTTTTAGTCTGAGACAAACTCATATATTGGGGAATTAATTAATATAATTCTAATTTAATTAATTAATTTCAATCGCGCGCTAGCTTTATCTTTCTCCCTCTCCTACAGAGGATCTACAAAAGATTTTATTAATCCTGGCAAATCCATCAATACATAGTATAAAACAAAGTCGCTTCCCGTCTGTCTGTCCCTATGTACGCTTAGATCTTTAAAACTAAGCAACGGATTTTGATGTGGTTTCTTTTAATAGATAGAGTGATTCAAGAGGAAGGTTTATATGTATAATACATGCATAATATAGTAGAGAAACACTGATTATTTTAGAGGTTTCTAATGTGATGTCGTAAATAAACACAATTTTTTTTGCGCTTACATTGCAAACGCTGGCTGAACCCTACGAGATAGAACAAAATAATGTACTACAGTATTGTACACCTTAAAAAGGTCTACAAAAAAGTCCACGATGGTATATGTCTATCTCTTAAGGATAACCCACAATAACCATTTTTTATCCTTTACTTTTGCACCCGTGGGAAGCCGGGGCGGGTCGCTAGTTAAGGAAAACTATTATTAAATTATTGCATTGTCATCGGTCCTTGATATGTATGCAAAGTTTCAAATTAATCAGACTTCTGGAAATTGGTGAAAATTATGTTCAAGGATTTCATTACATACATACATATATACATACATACACACATACAGGCCAAGCTAATAAAAGCGTGTGTAAAAAGCCACCCATTACCATGTCTCCAACATCATAGATACTGACAATCTGATCTTGTTTACATTGGTATGATTATCATTAACAAACTCTATCTGGCAGCTTCAAATGCACATGCCAGAAAAAGCTTAAGCTCCAGAATCAAATTAGCCTATTATTATGTTATTACATGTCTAGGACATCTATACTAATATTAGTTGAGTGAGTAGTATTACAGGGGCTCTGATTCAATAAAGACTTTAAAAAACTATTTATTATTCAATATAACTAATAAACTAAATTGATTAACATTATTGTTTCTGTTTCTTCGATGTCTTCACAGATTGTCCTTTAGGCTTCAATCGATTGCTAAGGATCCTCTGTCTCTCCTCTTCTTGGGCTTTCTGTATATTCTGGTATCTCTCTTTAGCGAAGTCGAGTTCTGCACTGAGTTCTACTATTTGGGAGGCGTAGTTGCGCTGCTTTAATACACGGAGCTTTTGCTTGTGCTGGAAATCATAAAATTTTATTTAAACTTATTAGGTACTTTATTTAATATGGTAATTTAATCATTAATTAAAGGACATATAAAATATGTCATTGTTATACCAGTGCTATGCCACTTAGAAATTTAATTATTCAACATCTTTAAACAACATCAACATCTTTTTTTTTATTCATGCCAAATGTACGGCACCACACTGTCACTTACACCTTACCTACTTAATGTAGTAAGTTTTTGATAAATAAATACAAATCTACCTAAGCGCTCTATATTATGACGAGGTACTTAAATGTAGGTATTTCAGTCATCTACAAAAAGAAAACCTTACCAGTAATGGTGTAGGTCTCCCATCCAAAAATGTATAATCTGGTGCATCGGTTAGGACTCCCTCAGCAGTCTTGTGGCGGCTGAGTCCCCGTTCCAGACGGTATTGCTTTGTTTCCAGAACCGGAGTACCGCTGAATGATCGAGAGATTACTGAAAATAATACAAGTAAGTCTATAAGAACTTATATTATTTGATAGTATATTTTCCAATATAGTGTATGAACTTGATGCCCATAGCTGGCGAGAGACAGCTCAGAACCGAGATTCCTGGAGAAGTCTTGTGTCGGAGCCAGTCGGAGGCCAAGATCCACTTTGTAGTAATTTTCCAATGTTTCAAGATTTACTCACAGCTGACTCGTGAAAGACAGAATGTATTCCTTAGAACAGTATTCATATTTCTTTTATGTGCTACGAAATTAAGGAAAATAGGCTTTCCAGAACAGAGTGCTTTTGCTTTGCTTTTGGATATTTTTTATTTTTTAAGGTAGGTGAGGTTATGTTATGACATTCTAAAGACGACGTTGAATGAACGATTAGCTGACACTTGACAGCCAAGCATACCAACCCACTGCTCGTGTGTAGACTTCTTTAAATTGTCTTTGAATATTTCACTCTGTAAATGAAAACATTATTATTTCGCGACATGTGATTGGTTGCTGAAATTATACTCCTTACTCTATCCAATCAAATCTTAAAAACAAACATGTATACTCCAATCGGCAAATAAGAATCAATTGCGAAATAAAATAACGTAGGGGTAGGACGTAAATGAGAATCGATTCATTAGTCATTCGTGAATTTGTGAAAAAGACAATCTCGTTCCCTGGATAGTGATCCGTGTTTTATTCGCAAATTAGTTTATTGCAACTGTTCAGTGTGCTATATAGTGTACGAATCGGGTTGGGTAAGTTGAAAATGTAAACTCCAAATCGTTGAAAAGATTGTTCGATGATAAATAAACGAGAATCGATAATAAATGCGCCATACGTCTGGTACATTCTACGTTTCTCGGTGCCGAAGCGAGGCTATTTATTTCGCACTTATTTCTAAACTGTGTGCAGCTTTGCGTACTTATAACAACTTAATAAGCCCGTATTTTGTTCAATCCGAATCCGTCGAATTCTTTTTTATCGGTTCCGGTTTTATGATAAACAGTCATCAAGTTATTGGACCTTTCTCTTCCTAAAAACTCCTTTCTATAGTATCTGCCTCTATTTTTGTCATGTAGACATGCCCTGATTGCACAAGAATTGATAATGTTACGACGTAAACAAGTTCAATCTGAACCAAAAACCATAATTTATGTGCATAAAAATAACATTAATAAAATCTGGTCTATTTTACACATCATTGAAAGTTGTATGTATTATCAGTTGGTGATACTGAGCTTACAATGAGTAATTCTGATAAAATTTAATGTGGGTAGGTAGGTAACCAATGTAATTTATCTTTCAATTAGTAAATATTATTTTGTTATCCATTTCAGGTGATTCATCTGTAAGTGACGGGGATTTTTTCAAAACGGCTTCCGAAAAAATAAACCCTAAAGATCAGCCAAACTACAACACCATGTGTACGTATACTTTTGAACTAAAACACAACATTTTGTACTAAAACACAGTTTTCTTTCTAACAGCTAACGGCAGGATGTGGCAGAATCCAGGAGTATATCCCGGAGGTCTTTATTATTGATTTACTTATATGTTACAGCAAATGTTCATAATAAAAGACTTATAGAAGACTCTTAGTATTGAAAACACCAAAAGTCTTCTTTGCTAATACAGTTGATTTTCTTCATAGAATATCCATCCGCTAGCTTCTTATATATAACTTTTAGTTACTGGTTACTTAAATTGACAAATTGCTGGAGGAACTCATAAAACAGCAATTCTATATTGTAATGGGAAATCCATTCTATTATATTTAAATAAATAGGTCACTGACAATCACGGGAATAATGTAGTTATTGATCAGGCTTAAAACCACCTAAAGATTTAATACAAGTCTTATATTGTGAACATAGGCATTGCACCTATAATTATCCACCATTCAGCATGCACTGCGCAGAATCATTACTTATGTCTATGTACACAACACACACAAACAAGCACTTGCATAATGTATATTAAGCTTAGTTTACATAAAGTTTTCCCTAAGGCCCCCTAATAAAAGCCGTAAGGAGAGGCCTAAGTCTAGCATTGGACTGGCATAGCTCATAGCTGGCGATGTTGTTTCCCTAAGCCATATGGTGTCATACACACATATACCATACCTTAATGAATAAACTTGAAAGAGAGAGTTTTACAACATAAAACTCATGTTTTTTTTTTTTCAAACCAAATGGTGTTAATTATTTTTTTGTAGCTGTTAATAACGACATATTAACTAACCCATTAAATGAGAATGATTTGAAATGAATCATTGTTAGCTAGCTCATAAACTGTTCAAATAAACCATTCTTGCACAACATTCTTTAATAAAATACATGATAGGGGAATAGGAAGTTATTTGCCATACGGAGCAAAGAGACGGTAAATATAAAAATATGTATAAAATGAGTGCCCATGATGCACCTGATAAACTTCAGCGGGCCATTGCAGGTTGCACTGCTAAGGATTGGCTGTGAATGCATTTATGATTAGACAAAATAAGTTTATGATTGTGACTCTTATTTGCATTAATAAATGATAGATTGAAATGGTGTGCAATTTAACTCACATTGGCACCCTTTACAGTTTATTTATAAGTTCACAAATTATAGTAAAATCTTTATAAAATCACAGATAAGATAATTCTGTAATGTGTGATAAAGATACAGTAGGTACATTGTTACAAACTAGATTTTATCCAAATATGCAAACATAATAGCTATGAAATAATGTTGCAAGCTAAAATTTAAAAACCTAAAATCTCTAGATTTAACAATAATATGCATATTTAACAATATCACACTATATGTAGTACTAGCGATCCGGCTTTGCACAGGTGCGGTTTGAAAAATGCAAAAGATATACCCGTGCGAAGCCGGGGCGTGTCGCTAGTATTGCCTTTGTCACTCCCGAGTAATGTAGCTTCCCAATGGTGAAATAATTTTTCAAATCGGTCCAGTAGTTTCGCAGCCTATTCCGGGCAAACAAACAAACAATCAAATCTTTCCTCTTTATAATACTAGTATAGATACACTTGTTATAGGGACAAAAAACTCTAAGAAAAATAAACACAAGTTGAAAACAAATAGAAGTTAAACAAATAAGATAACATTGATTAAGATGAAAACTAATTTCTGTCTACCCCACTTCTTATGCCAGGTTTTAGAGTCATGCATGACCAATAGATAGATATGTATCTAATGTTATTAAGAGTTACAGAATACACCTAATAATTTTATAATTATGGGCAGTTGATGATGATTAATGAGTGATATTTAGAATGTGGCAGGCAGGTACCTACCTTAAAATTAAATTACCAATGCTGATGACACATTGTGAAATAGATTCTATAAACCTCGTTAGGAGTGTTGAATGAGGAGCATTATAAATAAATAATGCTGGACAATTCACACAGCATCATCTAGCCACAAGCTAAGCAGAGCTTGCGTTATGGGTACTAGATGAGTTAGTACAATACATTACATAGATATTTTTTATCATAAATAGAAAACACCCAGAATCTCTGAACAAATATCTGCAGCTCGTACAAACATTGGTTCCGAGTCGGGAATCGAACTCAGAAACGACTGCGTCGCAGGCAGATCTTCGTCCGCTACGCCACAGAGTTTGTCAATGACGACTAGTTATTGTATTTGCTACTAGAGTAGGGGTACTCTAGTAGGAAATACAAAAAAGTAGTCGTAGTTCGAGTTTAATATATATGTAGATGAACAGAACAGTTATAAATTTTATAAATCTAGTAACTAAATAAATAAAAATTAATCGCCGAAATGTATGTACGCGCATAAATTCCGAACGACTGCACCAAATGGCTAATTCTATTTTTTTGTTTATTGTCAATACAACGTTTTTAAAAAAGAAAAATTTTAAAAAATCGAAAAAAGTGCGCTACGAAGTTTGTTGGGTCAGCTTGTCTATGCTAATATTATAAAGAGGAAAGATTTTATTGTTTGCTTGTTTTTATTCTTTCACTGTTGGGCTCATGTGGCTTACATTACTCGGGAGTGACATTGGCTATACTAGCGACACGCCACGGCTTCGCACGGGTATACCTTTTGCATTTTCTAAAATGCACCCGTGCAAAGCCGGGGCGAATCGCTAGTTTATAATATGAATGAGATCACACTTTTATAAACGTCAGAAGTTCAGTGCCGACGCTAATTGCATAATGTGCTCACAAACTGGCTGTTACGTTAACATTGTTATTACCTACTAGCTGCTGCCCGCGGCTTCGCACGCTCTTATCCAGGATCAAAAGTAGCCTATGTCCCTGGAATACAGGTGGTATTCCAGCCAAATTCTCCATGCCAATCAATAAGATCCCTTCAGCTATTTAGAGGCGTGAAAAGGTAACAGACAGTTGCTTTCGATTTTATAATATTAGTATGGATAAACAATTTCGCTTTATTTATAAATAATAAATAAATAAATAAATAAATAATAAATTAAATTACATCCCAAAAATTTACGATTTCGGCGGGACTTGAACCCGAAATCGTAAATTTTTGGGATGTAATTTAATTTCTTAGAGATTACCCCCAAGTGCGAGGGCTTACGCACTATAATAACAAAAACCTTAAATAAATAATGCCGGACAATCCACACAGCATCATCTAGCCCCAAACTAAGCAGAGCTTGTGTTATGGGTACTAGATGACTGATACACATAATATAATGTATTACATAGATAGATATTTTTTATTATACATAGTAAACACCCAGACCTCCGGAACAAATTTCTGTGGAGCGCACAAATATTTTGTTCCGGGCGGGAATCGAACCCGCAACCTTCCGCGTCGCAGGCAGACCTTCGCCCGCTGCGCCACATCGGTCGTCAATCCTTTTTCTATATGTATCCTTTTTCTTAGCTCTAACATACTTTATTCTATGATGAAATCAATAAGCTATTTGAACCTCTGCATTAAGAGGGCACCCTCAAGCCATTTGTGCGAATAGGATAGGTATAGGATTTTGCGTTCATAGGAGCGGGACATGTTTGGAACGGCGTAAGCGCAAAAATCAAGTTATTGTTTATTTATAAGAAAACTACGCAACGAATTAAGAGACTAGCCTAGAGGAACCAAATAATTACTAAAAACCTACAAATCAAATCATGAATCATATCAATAGACCGTAGGGTTCCTGAGATCTCGACCAAATTATGTGCAAAACAGTGCACTTTCATAGTTTTTTCTATAGTATTTTTTTTCTCAATCGTATTTTCACATTAGAGGGACCAAAGAAATAATGTTGAATCTTATGTTATTCGAGTTTTTTACCACGGGGATTCCGTGAGTACTGAGATCTAGACCTAGTTTGACAAACAAACATGATAGGTTCGCCCCTTAAGGATAGTGAAGAAATACATTTGTAAGAAATTCCCCAACAAATTAACCCAGACACAAATACAATACAATACCAAAATACTTTATTGTACACCAGAAAAAGAACATAACAAAGATAAATTACATGAGATAAGTATAATAGGCGGCCTTATCGCTTAGTAGCGTTCTCTTCCAGGCAACCTCTGGATGGAAAGAATTATGTGAATATAAAAAAAATAAAATAAAAAATAAAATTTATTCAAAGAAACTCTTAAATAGACAATAAATGAGTGTACTAAACGAATAAATATAGCTAGGTATAACAATATAGCCTGAACTAGGTAATCCTGTGTTTCAGGCGATAGGAGTGCTTATTTTAAATAAAGTAATAATTTACTATACTAGAAGGTATTTAGTTTTACAATGTTGTTTATGTTACAAACTATAGGTGTTTAATTTACAGTAAAACTAGATCTATCACTATTCTAACTAGGTTAACTTTTATGTATAGCAATATAATCTACTTGATAATTTCTAATATCTTCTCTGTATCATCGTAGGATAAACTTTTAAGTGTTAAGTTAATAGATTTTTTACAATTATTGTAGTTAGGCGCGTAAAAATTAGACATTGAGTTTAGTCTGTTGTAAAGGAAAGGTTGATAAGAAAGGCAGGAGGTGTACAAAAGATAATTTAAAATAAATATGAACATTACATTATAAATACCTTAAAACATAGAACAATTAAATATAACCAATATCTCAAATCAAATCAAATTAATTTATTTCATGAAATACATGTTATAAAAGTTTTTATATAATGTAATGGAATGTCACAATTATAATATTGGGCGTGCAATATTTTAAAATTTACAATTAATACAATTCTGAAGAAAATAATACATAAAATAAAGAAATATTAATAAAAATACAATTATAAAAAAAGTCAATGTTAACTCACTAAATGTACTACTTATATACATACCTACATACATATAAATAAATAAATATAAGTACCAATATTCACTTTCTAGAGAAGATTTCTAGATTCTAGAGAAATTCCTTTACTCGAAATTTGGAAACTGGCAAGGATACTGCTTTTCTACAAGTGTATGGTTTCTGCCATTGAGTTCGATAATAAAACCATCGACTCATCCCTCATCGATTCTACGCAGAATCTTTCCTTCTATACCTACCTACTGGTAAATAACGCTCAAAGTAAAAATCCCAGTGTTGGCAGAACGCCAATAATTGTGATCGATACGTAGAGAGAAAGACATTGAGCTCTTCGTAACGAGGTCTTAAAAATATCTTGAGAGTTAAGAGAAATTGCGATACAATAAATATGAGTAAGTACTGCAAAAAAAAAAACACTTTTAGTCGTGTTTTTGGTTATCTTGTACCCGGATTAAACGCACTCATAATATACATAGCTATTACACTAATAATATAAATGCGAAAGTTTGGATGAATGGATGGATGTTTGTTGCTTCTTCAGGCCAAAACTCCTGAACCGATTGAGCTGAAATTGTGCATAGATGTAGTCCTAGACCTGGAATCAAACAAAGGTTACTTTTTATCCTGGATAAGGGCGTGCGAAGCCGCGGGCAGCAGCTAGGCAGTGATATAATTCTTAGAATCGAACCAGTGGTTTCGAATTT
>JAPQVW010000422.1:0-25000 GCA_028535905.1 Quercus berberidifolia
CTCAAAGGTATAGTCTCGCGGAGTTGAAAGGTGGGAATAACCAAGATTCATTTCAGATACAGTACAAATAAAATCCAAGCCCTCCTCTCATTTCGTTGTCTTTTCTTTTCATATTCTATTTCTTCATTTCCTCCTATGTGACTTTGTCGAACTCATTTAAGTTTTGTGCGTGGTACATAGTTCATGATGCGAAACTCTTTTAGGTCATCCTAATACTAATTGTATTTTTTTAATTGTCTTGTTTTTTTTTTTATTTATCCTTTTTATTTCTATTTTTTATTGTTTCTATTTTTATATATTATATATATATTTATTTGAATAGAAACAATTTTTTTTTTATTCTATTTATTTTGTATTATTTATTTGTATTTGATTTATATTTTATTTCGTTTTATTTAGCCCATTTAGAATAGAATGCGAATGAGACTTCCATTACGCTCTTTGGTCTATAAGAGAACGTACAAACATTATTTGAATACCTGGAGTTGTAGAAGTGAAAATTAGTTTCTTATTTTTTATATTTAATTTTATTATTTATATTTAATGAGCATCCTGTATTTCATAAAAATTCGGGGCAATATAATCCTTACGTAAGGGCACCCTATCCAACTTTCGGGCATTAAGATACGTTTCAGACGTGGATGATTATCATAAAAGATTCCCAACATATCATAAGATTCCCTTTCTTGAAAATCCGCACTTTTCCAAACCCAGAAAACAGACGGAATTCTAGGATTCCACCTTGGGGCAAATACTTTTTATACATACCTCTTCTGGTTGATCTATACCATAAGCTATTCTCGTAAGATGATACACACTAGCTAACAGTCCGCCCGGTGCTACATCATAGGCACATTGGGAACGTAAATAATTGTAACCATATACATATAAAATGACAGCAATGGAATGCCAATCCCCAGGCTTTATTTGTAAAGTCTCTATTCCTTGGTAGTCGAAGCCCAAAGATCTATGAACTAACCCATGTTTGGCTAGCCAAGCAGACAAACGACCTTGCATCTTTTTTATCTCTCCCACATTTTGATTTGTATAAAACTTCTATTTGTCTCTATAAGTTAAGTATTTCACATTTACGATGAAATTTATGAAAATTATTGTTTGTTATTATGTAAAAAAAATGTGAAAAAAAAAAAAATCCTGCCTAATTCACTAATTCGGGGGAAGATACTGAACTCTTGTTGTATTTGAAAAATATTTCAAGAGGGATCTCCGAAATCGATGTAGATGGTGGTTGATCGAGTAATCCTCGATCATAATTTCCAGTATGAGTACTTCGTCCAATATAAAACTTGTGGTTGATAGTAAAACACCGACTCCCCTGTTGAGACCTAATTCGATCTTCATAGATTTCTCGAGATAGTTTTTTACGAAGTTTTGTTATAGCATCTATAACTGCCTCCGGTTTAGGTGGACAACCTGGCAAATAGACATCTACAGGAATTAGCTTATCGACCCCCCGAACAGTAGTATAAGAATCGGTACTGAACATACCCCCTGTAATTGTACATGCTCCCATAGCAATAACATATTTTGGTTCAGGCATTTGTTCATATAATCTCACTAAAGAAGGAGCCATTTTCATTGTTACTGTACCCGCAGTTAAAATTAGGTCTGCCTGTCTAGGACTCGATCTTGGTACCAGCCCATAACGGTCAAAGTCGAATCGTGAGCCTATTAATGAAGCAAATTCAATGAAACAACAACTGGTACCATATAGAAGCGGCCACAAACTGGACAGTCTTGACCAATTTGAAAGATCATTTGATGTAGTTGAAATAACTGAATTTTTTTGGGGGGCTGTTCGATCAAGTAAGGGAAACTCAATGGAATTCATAACCGTTTCAATGTTTTTTTTTTTACTTTCTTTATCTTTATTTTTATTGTCTGAATATTCAAGAGCTAAGACCATTCCAATGCTCCTTTTCGCCATGCATAAACTGAACCAACAATTAGGATAAGCACGAAAATGAAAGCTTCTATAAATACGGATATACCCAATACATCAAAACTCATTGCCCATGGATAAAGAAAAACCGTTTCAACATCAAAAACAACAAAAACTAGAGCAAACATATAATACCGAATTCGAAATTGGAGCCAAGCATCACCCATTGGTTCTATTCCCGATTCATAACTAGAAAGTTTCTCTGGCCCTTTGCGAATCGGGGCTAAAACTCCCGAAATCAAAAATGCCAAAATAGGAATAGCACTTGCTATTAGTAGAAATGCCCAGAAAATATCATATTCGTAAAGTAGAAACATAGACGGACTCCTTGCATGCGGAAAATATGCCGGATTAGTTGATTGGAATTGGAATGAATTGTCAAGCCATCCATAACTCTTTAGTCAAAACAAAACTTCATTTGGATCGAACTGCTTAGTTTCGCCTGTTTGTTTCGGCACGTGTCAACCTTCCGCTCACGATTCATCCACTCGAATCCCATTTCTAATATATATATATTACTTTTATACTATTTCTATTTATACTATAAAACTAAGCTATAAAACTAAGAGTCTCGCGGTTTCACTTCACTTCGGATTTGAATTTTATATAAATTGATTAGAAGGAACTAAAGGATATAAAGAGCTAAAGAAAAGGAATTTTAATTTAAATAGCATTCTAATTGTTTTGTTTAGAATTCTATTATTATTAAAAATGAAATTTCTATTAGAAATTCATATTCTAAATTGAAATAAAATCTATTTATTTTTTTATTCTAGTTAGATTATAGGGCTATACGGACTCGAACCGTAGACCTTCTCGGTAAAACAGATCAAACTAATTATTATCAAAATGATTTGAACCGTTTCAAAGACCCAACATGCATTTTTTTGTGCATTGGGCTCTTTCATAAACTGAAAGAAATATCGGCTAGTCTACCATATTTTTTCTTGACATAAAGATAAAGAGATGGCTCCGTGTGCTCGGATTCATTATTTTGATTCCAATAAAAAGGAGCACTACCAAAGTGTTTCAAAGAAGGATTATCCTGACGTAGGTCTGCTTTTGGCCTAGATTAACTTAAGTTAAATGGAGTATGTCTCTATCGACCCGCTTCCGCTTAACTTAAAGAAGCAAATATGAAACTTCATACACCTTAAAGCTCATAAGATAGGACGAAAAAAGAATTTTTTGAGGTCTTGATACTCATTATGCCTAGCATTGAATAGATGGGATATTCACCTTATCAATATCTCAAACCAACGCAAAGGTGGGTTCCGTTTATTTGGTACCGAACCTAAATGTAAATGGACGCCCGGATTGGACCGAACCTTTTGTCAGGCTGTTGTTCTCTTGTTTTATTCCCGAAAACATAGAGTAAGACATCTATTTATCAATAAAATCAAATATTTTGATTCCATGACGGACTTCTCTGAAAAACATTGGCGCGCGTGTAAACGAGGTGCTCTACCAACTGAGCTATAGCCCTTGTGCTTGTTCTAGTTATACATATTTTATCATGTAGATAATTTATTGTCAAGATGAATATTACATGATCCAACAGCCGATTTTTTGTGATCTCTTTGATTGGTATTGCCTATGAGTAATATTTCATTTATAATCCATCGATGTCATAGGCCCCATTTTTTTCTCTTTGTGATGATAAATGACCTACTTAACTCAGTGGTTAGAGTATTGCTTTCATACGGCGGGAGTCATTGGTTCAAATCCAATAGTAGGTATATCTTATTAGATACCATACCCTTGACTCTGGTATCTAATAAGTTTTTCTACTCATCTTCTTTTATTGATTTTGTATCTTTTCCATCCTACTTTATTTCTCTATTTTTTTATTGAAATTGGTTTGTCGTTGCATTAGAATTCAATTACATTTGATTGCATTTGATTCTATCCAATAGGCATAATCACCAAAACAAACTAGTTACGAAATCATATTAAGAGCCTCCACTCGTGTCCTAGCTCGTCTGAGAGCTAGATTTGCCTCAATTGTTTGTCTCTTGCCTTCAGCTTTACTCAAGTTAGCTTCCGCTACTTCAAGAGTTTGCTGAGCTTCTTGTGGATCAATGTCACTACCCTTTTCCGCATCATTTACTAAAACAGTGATCTCATTATTACCTATTCGAGCGAAACCGCCCATCAGAGCCATCGTTAGCCATTGGTCAGTAAGGCGTATTCTCAAAATACCTATATCTACAGCCGTGGCAAGAGGCGCGTGATTGGGTAATATGCCAATTTGTCCACTATTAGTAGATAAAATGATTTCTTTAACTTCTGAATCCCAAACAATTCGATTCGGGGTCAATACACAAAGATTTAAGGTCATTGCTTCAATTTGCTCTCCATTTCTAAGTTTGTAGCCTTCGCAGTAGCTTCATCGATGTTACCTACCAAATAAAAAGCCTGTTCAGGAAGACCATCTAATTCTCCGGAAAGGATCAATTTAAACCCTCTAATGGTTTCTGATAGACCAACATATTTTCCCGGGGACCCCGTAAATACTTCTGCTACGAAAAAAGGTTGTGATAAGAAACGCTCCATTTTTCGTGCTCTTGCTACGGTTAAGCGATCCTCTTCGGATAATTCGTCCAATCCAAGGATAGCTATAATGTCCTGAAGTTCTTTGTACCGCTGTAAAGTTTGTTTAACTCTTTGCGCAGTTTCATAATGTTCTTCACCAACGATCCGAGGTTGGAGCATAGTTGAAGTTGAATCTAAAGGATCAACTGCTGGATAGATACCTTTGGCAGCTAATCCTCTTGATAGTACGGTAGTAGCATCTAAATGTGCAAATGTCGTGGCAGGAGCAGGATCGGTCAAATCGTCCGCAGGCACATAAACTGCTTGAATAGAAGTTATGGATCCTTCTTTGGTAGAAGTAATTCTTTCTTGTAAAGAACCCATTTCGGTACTAAGGGTGGGTTGATAACCCACAGCGGAAGGCATTCTACCCAATAAGGCAGATACTTCGGATCCTGCTTGAACGAAACGGAAGATATTGTCGATAAATAGAAGTACGTCTTGTTCATTAACATCTCGGAAATATTCTGCCATGGTTAGGGCAGTTAAACCAACTCTCATACGAGCTCCAGGCGGTTCATTCATCTGACCATATACTAGAGCTACTTTTGATTCTGCAATATTTTGTTCATTAATTACTCCAGATTCTTTCATTTCCATGTAAAGATCATTTCCTTCACGAGTACGTTCACCTACTCCGCCAAATACAGATACACCCCCATGAGCTTTGGCAATGTTGTTGATCAATTCCATAATGAGTACTGTTTTACCCACCCCAGCTCCCCCGAATAGTCCTATTTTTCCTCCACGGCGATAAGGGGCTAAAAGATCTACTACTTTAATTCCTGTTTCAAAAATAGATAATTTTGTATCTAACTGTATAAAAGCAGGCGCAGATCTATGAATAGGAGATGTTGTGCGAGTATCTACAGGACCTAAATTGTCAACGGGCTCTCCAAGCACGTTGAAAATTCGTCCTAAAGTCGCTCCGCCGACCGGAACGCTTAAAGGAGCTCCCGTGTCAATCACTTCCATTCCTCTCATTAGACCATCTGTAGCACTCATAGCTACAGCTCTAACTCGATTATTTCCTAATAATTGTTGTACTTCACAAGTCACATTAATTTGTTGACCGGCAGTATCTCGACCCTTAACTACCAGAGCGTTGTAAATATTAGGCATTTTCCGGGGGGGGAAAGTTACATCCAGTACCGGACCGATGATTTGAGCTATACGTCCCAAGTTTTTTTTTTCAAGCGCGGAAACCCCAGGATCAGAAGTAGTAGGATTTATTCTCATAATAAAATATAATATGTCGAAATTTTTTTTGCGAAAATTATTGAAATAAAAAAATGTTCGATAGAAAAGCAAGTTGATCGGTTAATTCAATAATAATTCCATAATAAATGGGGTTTCGCACTGCACTAGATTTCGTTGGTACCATCCAATCGAATCCAATTCAATTGTTTATTTATTCAATTTCAATGAGTTAATTTTCAAGTTCAACCAACTCATTTTCAAAATCTCAGGCGGATCAATAAAAGTCTTGAGAAAGTCTTTCATTTGACTATCATTATAGACAATATCATCCATATTATTTATCGAATTCGAACCGGAACTCTATTTCTATTTACGACTCATTTTTTCTATCTTATTGGTGCCCTTATCTCATTTCTTAGTTAATATTTCAGCCTATCGATTTATGCCTAGCCTATTTTTTTTTTTTTTACCTATACCCTTTAGTTTTAGAGTTTTAGTTTCATGCTTTGCTTTTCATGGACGAACTCCTCATATTTTCACATCTAGGATTTACATATACAACATATATCACTGTCAAGAGTTAATTTCTTATTATTTAGATATTCCAATGGGGGGCGGGGGTAAGAGATTAGAAACTTGAGAAAACAAGGATTGGGTTGCGCCATACATATGAAAGAGTATACAATAATGGTGTATTTGGCGAATCAAATATCATGGTCTAATAACGAACCATTCTAATTAGTTGATAATTTTTTGAAAGGATTCCTTGAAAGGTTTCATTAACTCCTAATTCATGTCGAGTAGACCTTGTTGTTGCGAAAATTCTTAATTCATGAGTTGTAGGGAGGGACTTATGTCACCACAAACAGAGACTAAAGCAAGTGTTGGATTCAAAGCTGGTGTTAAAGATTATAAATTGACTTATTATACTCCTGACTATCAAACCAAAGATACTGATATCTTGGCAGCCTTCCGAGTAACTCCTCAACCTGGAGTTCCGCCCGAGGAAGCAGGGGCCGCGGTAGCTGCTGAATCTTCCACTGGGACATGGACAACTGTGTGGACTGACGGGCTTACCAGTCTTGATCGTTACAAAGGACGATGCTACCACATCGAGCCGGTTGCTGGAGAAGAAAATCAATTTATTGCTTATGTAGCTTACCCCTTAGACCTCTTTGAAGAAGGTTCTGTTACTAACATGTTTACTTCCATTGTGGGTAATGTATTTGGATTCAAGGCCCTGCGCGCTCTACGTCTGGAGGATTTGCGAATCCCTACTTCTTATTCTAAAACTTTCCAAGGTCCGCCTCATGGCATCCAAGTTGAGAGGGATAAATTAAACAAGTATGGCCGCCCCCTATTAGGATGTACTATTAAACCTAAATTGGGATTATCCGCTAAGAATTACGGTAGAGCAGTTTATGAATGTCTCCGCGGTGGGCTTGATTTTACCAAAGATGATGAGAACGTTAATTCCCAACCATTTATGCGTTGGAGAGACCGTTTCCTATTTTGTGCCGAAGCAATTTTTAAAGCGCAGGCTGAAACAGGTGAAATCAAAGGGCATTACTTGAATGCTACTGCAGGTACATGCGAAGAAATGATCAAAAGGGCTGTATTTGCCAGAGAACTGGGAGTTCCTATCGTAATGCATGACTACTTAACCGGGGGGTTCACTGCAAATACTAGCTTGGCTCATTATTGCCGAGATAATGGTCTACTTCTTCACATCCATCGTGCAATGCATGCAGTTATTGATCGCCAGAAGAATCATGGTATACACTTTCGTGTACTAGCTAAAGCATTACGTATGTCTGGTGGAGATCATATTCATGCCGGTACCGTAGTAGGTAAACTTGAAGGGGAAAGAGAAATCACTTTAGGCTTTGTTGATTTACTACGTGATGATTATATTGAAAAAGATCGAAGCCGCGGTATTTATTTCACTCAAGATTGGGTCTCTTTACCAGGTGTTCTGCCCGTGGCTTCGGGGGGTATTCACGTTTGGCATATGCCTGCTCTGACCGAAATCTTTGGAGATGATTCCGTACTACAATTTGGCGGAGGAACTTTGGGGCACCCTTGGGGAAATGCACCTGGTGCCGTAGCTAATCGAGTAGCTCTAGAAGCATGTGTACAAGCTCGTAATGAGGGACGTGATCTTGCTCGTGAGGGTAATGAAATTATCCGTGAGGCTGCTAAATGGAGTCCTGAGCTAGCTGCTGCTTGTGAAGTATGGAAAGAGATCAAATTTGAATTCCCAGCAATGGATACTTTGTAATCCAGTAATTACCGCTCGTTCTCTTAATTGAATTGTAATTAAACTCGGCCCAATCTTTTACTAAAAAAAGGATTGAGCCGAATACAAAACAAAGATACTATTGTATCTATTTTACAGATACATACTTATCTAGATATACGTATACAAGATCTTAAATAAATATATATATAAAACGAAACAACTTAAGCGTTTCTATTGTTGTGTTAGGTCCACAATTAATTCTATGGATCCTAAGGGTTGGTTGGTATCTTCTTTTATATCCCGTAGTTTCCGATCATGGATCGAGTCATATATGAGAGCTTCTTCTACCCATCCCGTATATTGTCCCTTTCGTTCTGTGTTGGACTAGAACCTTATTAGTAGACGAGATTTTACGAAAAACGTTCTTTCTTTATATTCATAGGATAGAACAATTATTTCTTTTTTCGATTTGAATTTGATACAACACACGCGGGGGGATCACTAGCTATTTCAAATCGAAAAAAGAAATAATTGAAATAATTAAACAACACCTACTTGTTTTTTTTGTTAATAGAACCCTAGTGATTGTATTTGGATGCGTATTAGGATAGTAAATGAAATATTCAAATGATTTTTTATCGAATGACTATTCATCTATTGTATTTTTCATGTAAATATGTGCAACAAGGCTTTATGGAAAAAGGGTGGTTCAACTCGATGTTGTCCAAAAAAAAGGAGTTAGAATACGGGTATGGGCTAAGTAAATCAATGGGCAGCCTTGGTTCTATTGAAAATACCAGTGTAAGTGAAGACCCGATTAGAAATGATATAGATAAAAACACTCTTAGTGGGAGCGATAGTGACAATTCTAGTTACAGTAATGTTGATCATTTAGTCGGCGTTAGAGACATTCATAATTTCGTACCTGATGATACTTTTTTAGTTAGGGATAATAATAGGGACAGTTATTTCATATGTTTTGATATTGAAAATCAAATTTTTGAGATTGACAATGCTCATTCTTTTCTAAGTGAACTAGAAAGCTCTTTTTCTAATTCTCGGAATTTTTGTTATCTAAATAGTGTATCTAATAGTGATGATCCCCACTATGATCCTTACATATATGATACTAAATATAGTTGGAATAAACACATTACTAGCTGTATTGACAGCTATTTTCGTTCTCAAATTTGTATTGATAGTTACATTTTAAGTGGTATTGTCAATTACAATGACAATTACATTTCTAGTTACATTTTTGATGAAAGCAGAAATAGTAGTGAAACCCAGAGTTCAAGTATAAAAACGAGTCCGGCTGGTAGTGAGTTAACTATAACGGAAACGGAAAATTCTAATGATCTAGATTTTACTCAAAAATATAGGCATTTATGGGTTCAATGCGAAAATTGTTATGGATTAAATTATAAGAAATTTTTGAAATCAAAAATGAATATTTGCGAACACTGTGGACATCATTTGAAAATGAGTAGTTCAGATAGAATAGAACTTTTGATTGATCCAGGTACTTGGGTTCCTATGGATGAAGATATGGTCTCTGTGGATACCATTGAATTTCCGTTGGAAGAGGAATCTTACAAAGATCGTATTGATTCTTATCAAAGAAAAACAGGATTAACTGAGGCTGTTCAAACAGGCACAGGTCAACTAAACGGTATTCCCATAGCAATTGGGGTTATGGATTTTCAGTTTATGGGGGGTAGTATGGGCTCCGTAGTTGGCGAGAAGATCACTCGTTTGATCGAATATGCTACCAATCGGTTTTTGCCTCTTATTCTAGTGTGTGCTTCCGGAGGAGCACGCATGCAAGAAGGAAGTTTGAGCTTGATGCAAATGGCTAAAATAGCTTCCGCTTTATATGATTATCAATCAAAGAAAAAGTTATTCTATGTATCAATCCTTACATCTCCTACTACTGGTGGGGTGACAGCCAGTTTTGGTATGTTGGGCGATATCATTATTGCCGAACCCAATGCCTACATTGCATTTGCGGGTAAAAGAGTAATTGAACAAACATTGAATACGACAGTACCTGAGGGCTCACAAACGGCTGAATATTTATTCCATAAGGGCCAATTCGACCTAATCGTACCACGTAATCTTTTAAAAGACGTTCTGAGTGAGTTATTTCAGCTCCACGCTTTCTTTTCTCTGAATCAAAATTCAATCAAGTGGATCCTTAATAAAAATAAAAAAAATATATTAATTAATCAAAATATAAATTATTATTTTTTTTTTATAAAACGAGTAGTTATTTAGTTTATAGAAATCAAAGCCAAAATCCGTAGAATGGATTTTGGCTTGGTAGCATTTGATAACATAAGATTTAATTGTAAAAATAATTATGCGGATCATTTTTTTTTTACCGACATTCCCGATTACTAATCAGTAAAAACCTCTATCAAAAAAAAAGAATGCATTTCTTCTTCCGCTAAATGAAAATTAGGCAAGGAGAATAAAGCGAATTTCACGTTCTCTTCTTATGTGTATATAATTCAAATATAGAAAATTTAAAAGTGAAAAGTACAGAATCTTGCATCTTTCAATATTTTTTTAGAATCCCCAGTTTTACTAAGACTCCCTATTCCCGGATCGGATTGTAACAAATTTTTCAGGAAGTTGTAAGAAACTCTTTCTTTATTTTATTCCATTTTATGAAATTCAAATTATAAGACAAAAACAAGATAATAAAAAAGGCGATTATCATATATATTTCATGTAGAAAGATGAAAAATTATATTTATTTAGTTCGACATTCCTTGCACTTATTTTATTATATTTATATATTTTTTATTATATCACATATACTCACTTAGATATGCTTAGTATAATTCTATATGAATTAGAAATAATGATTCTAAGATACCTTTATAACAATATAAATAACAATATAACAATAACAGGTAAAAATAGTAAATCCAGGTATCCATTTTATGACAAATTTACCCTCTTTTTTTGTGCCTTTCGTGGGCCTAATATTGCCGGCAATTGCGATGGCTTCTTTATCTCTTCATATTCAAAAAAACAAGATTTTTTAGATATCGATATGATGGGGCTAAATCTCATCTATTTTGTTTTTTTTTTTTTTTCAAGATTTAGACTTAGACCATAACACAGATATCTATTTCTTAGAATAAAATATGTGATGTGGGTTCCCCCGAACATAAAGAAACTATTATTGTTATTCGTGTGTAAACATGATATATGAGTAAATAAATTATAGCTATTTGCAACGAAATCAAATCGGGATCGGGGCGAATGCCTTAAATGTAAAGTGAATATATCTATATGTATGTGGATATCTATAGGAAATCATACGAAATGGATATTATTATTTTATATCTAACCAATTCGATGAATTACTCCTAAAATAAAAGTTCACATCAGAATAGTGCTAGTTGATGAGAGTTATTTCGGAAACACACAAAAAGTCAAATTAATTTGGGTTATTCTCTCAATTTCAATAAAATGCAACTAGATCTAGTATGAATTGGCGATCAGAACATATATGGATAGAACTTATAGCAGGGTCTCGAAAAACAAGTAATTTCTGCTGGGCCTTTATCCTTTTTTTAGGTTCATTAGGGTTTTTATTAGTTGGAATTTCCAGTTATCTTGGTAGAAATTTGATATCTTTATTTCCGCCTACGCAAATCATTTTTTTTCCACAGGGGATCGTGATGTCTTTCTACGGAATTGCGGGTCTCTTTATTAGCTCTTATTTGTGGTGCACAATTTCGTGGAATGTAGGTAGTGGTTATGATCGGTTCGATAGAAAAGAAGGAATAGTGTGTATTTTTCGTTGGGGATTTCCTGGAAAAAATCGTCGCATCTTCCTCCAATTCTTTATGAAAGACGTACAGTCCATCAGAATAGAAGTGAAAGAGGGTATTTATGCTCGTCGTGTCCTTTATATGGAAATCGGGGGCCATGGCGCTATTCCTTTGACTCGTACTGATGAGAATTTGACTCCACGAGAACTTGAGCAAAAAGCTGCTGAATTGGCTTATTTCTTGCGTGTACCAATTGAAGTATTTTCAAAAATGAATTGAAACTGAAATGAAAAGAATGAATGCTTTTTTTATTTTCAATAGAGAGATTATATCTTGTAGATTCTCTTTTTTTTTGTTTTGTCAATCAATCTTTCTTTTTATCCCTTTTTGTACTTCTTAATTACCAAACGATTGGGATGCTTATAACGATAGCTTTTTTGTCTTGTTTTGGTAGTCATTTTTTTTATCAGAATCACAATATTCTTCAGAAAATTCTCTCAATTATTCCCGGACTATGCGTCGTTTTTTTTTTTTCAAAAAATTGGATATTTTGATAGAAAGAGAGTTCTTTCGTTTCAAAATCTGAATAATATTTGTTACTTGAAGGGGCTCTTTCATGCATTTCTTTATTGAAAGGGGTCACTCTCTTCGAATTTTAGCAAGTGATAGATTTGGAAACAATCACTTGCTAAAATTCGAAGTGGATTCTTTTTTATTCCATTTCTGTATTATTTATAAATTCAAGTACTAACCGCTGAATCATACACAAAAAAAGCGGGGAATAGATTCGTGGGCTCGATAACTTGTAATAGAACTGATCCTTGATAGGAATATTAGTTAGTATCGTATAGCGTCAACGAATGGGGTGAGTTCATTAAAAATTCAAAGACGAAAAAATGGCAAAAAAGAAAGCATTCATTCCCCTTCTATATCTTGCATCTATAGTATTTTTGCCCTGGTGGATCTCTCTCTCATTTACTAAAAGTCTGGAATCTTGGGTTACTAATTGGTGGGATACTAGGCAATCCGAAATTTTTTTGAATGATATTCAAGAAAAGAGTATTCTAAAAAAATTCATAGAATTAGAGGAACTCTTACTCTTGGACGAAATGATAAAGGAATACCCGGGAACACATCTAGAAAAGCTTCGTATCGGAATCTACAACGAAACGATCCAATTGATCAAGATGCACAATGAAGATTGTATCCATACGATTTTGCACTTCTCGACAAATATGATCTGTTTCGTTATTCTAAGTGGTTATTCTATGCTAGGTAATGAAGAACTTGTTATTCTTAACTATTGGGTTCAAGAATTTCTATATAACTTAAGCGACACAATCAAAGCCTTTTCCATTCTTTTAGTAACTGATTTATGTATAGGATTCCATTCGCCCCACGGTTGGGAACTAATGATTGGATCTGTCTACAAAGATTTTGGATTTGCTCATAATGATCAAATTATATCCGGTCTTGTTTCTACCTTTCCGGTCATTCTAGATACAATTTTAAAATATTTGATTTTCCGTTATTTAAATCGTGTATCTCCCTCACTTGTAGTGATTTATCATTCAATGAATGACTGAAAAATGATTCACTGATCCAATTAGAATGGTTGGTTGTTACTTTGTACATAAGCAAAACATTCAAAACTGTACTTATTCTTTTTACTCATACAAGGGATTCGATTCCTCCTATATTCTATTCCATTACAATAAAATTCTTTTAGTACATAGCAGAATCATAGATAGGGAACTATACTAGACTAAGAACCTACCTAATTTTATTGTATAAATTTTCGATACCAATGATTGGACCATGCAAACTAGAAATACCCTTTTTTCTTGGATAAAGGAAGAGATTACTCGATCCATTTCCGTATCGCTCATGATATATATAATAACTGGGGCACCCATTTCAAATGCCTATCCCATTTTTGCACAGCAGGGTTATGAAAATCCACGCGAAGCGACCGGCCGTATTGTATGTGCCAATTGCCATTTAGCTAATAAACCCGTGGATATTGAGGTTCCACAGGCGGTACTTCCGGATACTGTATTTGAAGCGGTTGTTCGAATTCCTTATGATATGCAATTAAAACAAGTTCTTGCTAATGGTAAAAAGGGGGCTTTGAATGTGGGGGCTGTTCTTATTTTACCTGAAGGGTTTGAATTAGCCCCCCCCGATCGTATTTCGCCCGAGATTAAAGAAAAGATAGGCAATCTGTCTTTTCAGAACTACCGCCCGACTAAAAAAAATATTCTTGTGATAGGTCCTGTTCCTGGTCAGAAATATAGCGAAATCACCTTTCCTATTCTTTCCCCGGACCCCGCTACTAAGAAAGATGTTCACTTCTTAAAATATCCCATATACGTAGGCGGGAACAGGGGAAGGGGTCAGATTTATCCCGACGGTAGCAAGAGTAACAATAATGTTTATAATGCTACAGCAGCGGGTATAGTAAGCAAAATCATACGAAAAGAAAAAGGAGGATACGAAATAACCATAGTGGATGCATCGGATGGGCGTCAAGTGGTGGATATTATCCCCCCTGGACCTGAACTTCTTGTTTCAGAAGGAGAATCCGTCCAACTTGATCAACCATTAACGAGTAATCCTAATGTAGGTGGATTTGGTCAGGGGGATGCGGAAATAGTACTTCAAGATCCATTACGTGTCCAAGGCCTTTTGTTTTTCTTGGCATCCGTTATTTTAGCACAAATATTTTTGGTTCTTAAAAAGAAACAGTTTGAGAAGGTTCAATTGTCCGAAATGAATTTCTAGATCCTTGGATTTATTAACATAAAGTTTGTAAAAAGAACTAAATTTGTATTGGCAATTATATAATTATGTATAATCAAAAAAATTATTAAGAGCCTTTTTCTTTTCTACTAGAGTTTGGTAATTACTTGTACCGCCTAGTCATAGTATGTATATTGTGAAGAGGACCACTTGACTTTAACTCTTCTTTGTTTTTTTTTTTCAATCAATCCAAATTAGAGTGGTATGATTATGTCATTATTGTCATATTTAAATGACATAGAATCTATTGATAATTTTGTATTCGAATAAAATAAAATTCGACTAGATACTAAACATAAGATAAGTAAGTGGATAATATAAAAAAAGGTAGAAAGGAGGGGAACAAGGGATTATAGGAGGGTTTATTCGTCTTCCCAGCCTTCGATACAAGAAAAAAGAATTTTCCATACCTTTCTTGTATCTTGTATCGAAATAATAAGGTCTTGTGTCGAAATACTAATGATTTTAGGTTTTGATCCCATTTGTCAAAGATCCCATTTTTAGTTTCAAATTTTTCCAGGGTTCTCATAACCCTTTAATGAATTTATAATTCAATGGAAATTTTTATTAAATACAAATACTAAAAAAAAAAAAATAGAGTAAGGTTTTATTAGTATAGAAAAAATTTTCATGATATCTGATCAATAGAAATATATATATATTATTGTTATAGTTTGATTGTGTCCGCAAAAGAGGGATGGGATTTAATGGAGCGATTCCTTCTTTCTTTAAATTTGGAAAGTATCGACAAATACTATCAAGGAACAGATGTTCTGCATCAATCAATGAAGTTAGTTTTTTCAAAAACATCATGAGAAAGAAATGAAATGGGGTTTTTTCAAACATTGTAAAAGGGTGATTTATTTTTTTCATTTATACGAATAAAAGATTCTGATCATTAAGAACTCAACGGGACCTAACCCCTCTTTATTTATCTGATTCGAGGGAGATCCCGTTGAGTTCTTACGCTTTCATGTCTATAACTCAATGCATCCGATTACTACAGGGATGAACCCAATCCGGAATATGAACCATAAAAGAAAATACCGATTAAACCAATCACAAGAATACCCGTTACAGTGCCTATTATCCAAAGAGGAATCCTTCCAGTAGTATCGGCCATTTGTCCCGCGTACCTCCAAATTTCATCAAGTGGTCATGCTATAGACATAAACAGTCATAGATAATTATGATATGATATCCTTCCGAATGGGATAAGAGAATTTCTATTATTCTGTTGTTTACTATTCTCTTTGCTTCTCTTAATTGAAGAAATAATTGGAAAATAAAACAGCAAGTACAAAAATGAGTAATAAACCCCAGTAGAGACTGGTACGGTTCAATTCAACACTTTGTTCGTTCGGGTTTGATTGTGTCATAGATCTATAATTCGAATTAGGTTTATCGTTGTATGAACTGCATTGCTGATATTGACCCCAAAAAAGAAACGGTAGGTACAGCTAATCCGTGAACAGCCAACCATCGCACTGTAAAAATGGGATAGGTTCTATCTATGGTCATTGGGGCCTCCTAAAAAGATCTACTAAATTCATCGAGTTGTTCCAAAGGATCAAAACGGCCAGTTATTAATGGAATTCCTTGTCGACTCTCTGTAAAATACTCGTTTGGACGAGGGCTTCCAAATACATCGTAAGCTAAACCCGTGCTGACGAATAACCAACCCGCAATGAAAAGGGAAGGTATAGTAATGCTATGAATGACCCAGTATCGAATACTGGTAATAATATCAGCAAAAGAACGTTCTCCTGTGCTTCCAGACATGCCGAGCTCCACGTATTCTTGTACAGTCAAAAAGGGGATCGATTCCGTAAAAGATGAGATCAGTAAATGGGAATTCACTGAAATTAAATCTTTGTGAGATCGTCAATAGGGTACCAAGGGTGTCTTTAGAGTATACCGAATCAGTATAGCTATCCTTCTTCTGACACAGCAACGCAATTTCACAATTAGTATCTAAATGGAGTGCTAGAGACTTTCTTTTTTCTTTTATTGTTGCCTGTCGATGTAGTATTCTATACTATTCAATAAAAAAATTTTCAAATTCCTGTAGTAGTATAAGGGTTCTCTCCATTATCGGCTTCGGATTAGAAACTGAAGATCAGATAAAATGTGAATACAACGGGTTGCTTTCAAATAATTCGCGAGTGGGATTATCATATTCCATTCTCCTACACCTACAATTCAATTAGATCCAAAATATAAAAATATTCTTTCTTTTTGTGTTTGTAGAAGATGTTTTTTGTTGGAACCTCCCCCCCCCCCCTTTTTTTTTTCATTTTTAAGGAATTGGTTAGTTGTCCAGTAAGAAGTAAGACTAGCCGATAGTTTTCGACGAAAGAAAGAGAACAAAGAAGAAAATAATCAATATTCGCGATGCACGCATTGTTGTATTAGAACCAAAAGGCCGTTCTTGATCGAATTATAATTATAAAAGGGCGGGGGGCTCTCTAATTTAAGATATGTAAAGAAAAAATGTATAAGTTTCGCACGATTAGATCATGCGAAACTCTTTTTCTTCTCATTAGAGATATTATGAGAATGAACCCACTACTGAATCTAATGAGGTCAAATCAAATTAAAGTAAAAAAGAAAAGGGAAAGTAATAAAGTAAAGTTAAAGTAAAAAAAGGGAGATTCTAGTATAATCTAAGGTCATTCTTTGTTCGAAAATACACAATGTATTCGATACAATAATAAAAAAAAGATCAAAATTAAAATAGAAATGATTTTCCAATTTTAATTTTAAAGCGATTCAATTTCATTTTTTGAATGAAGTTACACAACAGAGTTTTTTATTATTTCTAATTTTGATTATTAATTATAATATATAATATTAGTATAAGAATATTAGTTTTTAAGATGAATCTATATTAGTTTTTAAGATGAATCTGTTGATTGGGAATTAGGGGATGCTCAGATATCACAGATGATGAATTGATTTCTTACCTATGTCACTCCCATTTTTTTTTATTACTGTTTAGAAGGATTGATGAATCAAAAACTTTCAATTGAAAGAATAAGTGGAATTGGTCTTTTTGCTTATTCTTGTTTGTATCTTTCAAAAATTTGAATTTAGGGAAGTGCTTTCTAAACATATGTATAAAAAGACCATATTTCATTTAGCCTCTTTATGCTTACTATAACTAGTTATTTCGGTTTTCTACTAGCGGTTTTAACTATAACCTCAGCTCTATTTATCGGGTTGAACAAGATACGACTTATTTGAAATTAATTGAACAAACGATTCATAAAAAAACGAAATCTTTCTGTGTTATTCCATATATTCTATAGTTTCTTAAGTTTCTTACCGTGTCAATTTCCAATTTTTGGTCATTGAGATTCATGGGCAATATGAATTAATAGTTAAGAATAGATATTACCTCTCCTTTTCCTCTTTCAAACAAATTGAAATGATTGAAGTTTTTCTATTTGGAATTGTCTTAGGTCTAATTCCTATTACTTTGGCTGGATTATTTGTAACCGCATATTTACAATACAGACGCGGTGATCAGTTGGACCTTTAATTAATTAATAGCTCTTTTTTTGATTGACCCCTACTTGCTTTATTAATTTTAATACATAGGGCAGGGGGCAAATTGAAATTGCTGTTCAATTATTTCATTTCAGTGTAATTTTCGACCTAAGAATAACAAGAATGGGATCACGCTCTGTAGGATTTGAACCTACGACATCGGGTTTTGGAGACCCGCGTTCTACCGAACTGAACTAAGAGCGCTTTATTATCACACTAAATATTTTGTAAGTAACCCTAATATATTATATTTTTGCATGCGTATCCTATTCTATAGTAGAATAGAGTCAAATGAAAGATTGATCATGTTATGGATGCCCAATTTAATCGATTTCAATTGATCCCTCGTTACGATTCCTGCTCATAAGATAAGTAATAGAATAGGTAGGGATGACAGGATTTGAACCCGTGACATTTTGTACCCAAAACAAACGCGCTACCAAGCTGCGCTACATCCCTTTCAATTGGGTTACAGTGTCATTGTAGAGAATACCCGTATTGTTTTCCACATCTTTATTTACTCCATTTCTATACAAAAATTATCTTGTCATTTCTTCTTTTTGATCTCATATCATAGAACATATAATTAATTATTAATTAATTATAATAAACTACTTATATGCGTTACGTATAATGAAACCCGCTGTAAAAAAAAATGAATATTTTGGGGAAATGCTGGTACAGAAAAGGGCACGTTTTTTTTAAGAAAAGGAATATTCTACTGAATCGTTGTACATTTCAATTTGAATTAGGGATTCCGCGGACAAATACAAGCGATCATTAACTCCATATATGTCTGATCATATATGTATTACAAATTCCAATAAAGAAGGAGGATTTCAAATAAAATGCGAGATCTAAAAACATATCTCTCCGTGGCGCCGGTAGTAAGTACTATATGGTTCGGGTTTTTAGCAGGTCTATTGATAGAGATCAATCGTTTATTTCCGGATGCGCTGATATTCCCCTTTTTTTCATTCTAGTTAGTAACATGGGAAGTGGTGAAGAAGATTAGGGATTTAATAAAATCTCTGTGACTAATCCCTCCCCTTCCCATCTTTTAATTTTAGAATTTTTAAAATTCGAATAAGTTCGAAAAGAGAAAGAATAAAAGTGGATTCAAATTCAGTGAAACTCGGAACTCGGGCCTCAGGCCCGAGGCTCGAATTAAAATAAAATTTTTAATTTAAATTATTTAAATTAAAATAATTAAAAAGAGAATGAGAACGGAAATGGAAATTGATGGATAGGTCAACAAAATCATACAAAATACTTAAATGAAAGACGAAACGCTATATTGGGATTAGAAATGTAGTTAGAAATCATTGTATTACTTATTATTACTATCTTGATTGCAACGAAATTTTTCATAATTTTATTTCGAGTTAGCAACTTCGATTTTTTTTTTTCGTTCCTTTTTTCTCTTTGGATCGCAAAATAGAATAGTTGAGTGAATCAAAAATACAAAGGGGGTTCATGGCCAAGGGGAAAGATGTTCGAGTAACAGTTATTTTGGAATGTACCAATTGTGCTGTTCGAAATGATGCTAATAAGGAATCAAAGAGGGTTGGTATTTCCAGATATATTACTCAAAAGAATCGACACAATACGCCTAGTCGATTGGAATTGAGAAAATTCTGTCCCTTTTGTTACAAATATACAATTCATGGGGAGATAAAGAAATAGATGGAACCGATTACACGTATGTATTGTATGTCATCCTTCCAAGGAAGATGAAAAATGTCATATACCATATATTATATATAACATATATTTAAAGATAAACAAACCAAAAAGAAATCCCCGACAAAATTAGGATTTTCGGGATAAGGAATAAACAAATCATGGATAAATCCAAGCGACTCTATTTTAAATCCAAGCGATCTTTTCGTAGGCGTTTGCCCCCGATTGGGTCGGGGGATCGAATTGATTATAGAAACATGAGTTTAATTAGTCGATTTATTAGTGAACAAGGAAAGATATTATCTAGACGGGTGAATAGATTAAACTTAAAACAACAACGATTAATTACTATTGCTATCAAGCAAGCTCGTATTTTATCTTTGTTACCCTTTCTTAATAATGAGAAACAATTTGAAAGAGGTGAGTCGGCTGCTAGAACTGCGGGTCTTAGAATCAAAAAGGGGGATAGGCTTACTCTTCACTTGAATCAAAATTCCAATACGAACTCAAAGGCGGATTGATGTTTTGTTCGAAAAATTCGCGAATTAAGATGTGAGTGTCGTGTCATAAGAAAAAAAGGATCGGGGAAAAAGAATAAATCTTTTTTTATTGAACGTCTTGTTTGTTCATTTTGACGACTTTATCATATTATTTGATTATATTTTATCATACTAATTTCTATTCTACCTTCCCGGAGTTAATTTTACAGCGCACTCCATTAAAATTGAAAACATTCCTATGGAGTCCTTCCAATCTACTTATTTTATAATCTCAGTGGAAATCATAGAAAGACAATTTCTATTTAATATAGCTATTTGCGCAAGTATTTTACGATTAAGAAGCAACTGCTTCTTGTACAGATTGTGTATGAAAATATTATAACTATAGTATACTAAATTCCCTCGAATTGCTGCATTTATCCGAGTGATCCACAAACGGCGAAAATATCTCTTTTGCCTACCTCTATCCCGATAAGCCGAAAACAAAGCTCTTATTTTCTGTTGAGTAATAGTTCGAGTAAGTCTTGAATGAGCCCCTCGAAAGCTTGATGCAAATAAACGAATTTTTGTTCTACGTCTCCGAGCTATACATCCTCGTTTAATTCTGGTCATTGAATAAATGAAACTTTGATAAATAACTAATTGATTTCTTTTCTTTCAGTTATTCCCTTCCCCTTTTCTAGTTTGTTAATAACAAAACGGATCCTTCCAATGTATAAAATAAAAACTCCAACGGCTTTTGCTACTATAACCTTCCCGCCCACGATTTTTTATTTTTTTTTATAGGCATTTTACCTCGAAATAAGAAATAATATTGATATTGATACTAGATATTAAAAAAAGCATATTAATATTAAATAAAAACAAAAAGTAGTAAATATAAAATAGAAATGAATAAAAAAAAAATAGTGGGTTCCATCGTTTCTATGGTTACTTCTTAAACGGCGAGATCCCTTCTATACACCGGAGCCCCTTCTTTTCTTTCATTTAATCAATGCTATTGTTAACTTGTACAGTTCACACTTTTTGGCTCTACCCATGAATTATTCAGTAATCCGTCTTTCACAACGAGATCCACTTATACAGTAACGGTATTTAATTATGAAGATTAACTGTGTAGCTGACCCTCTTAGTCCGTTGTTGAAAGAGTAAGGGCGTAATCTTTCTTGCCTTTAAATGGGATTCCCCCCGCTTAATGGATAAACATTTGCTACCAATGGGAAATTCTTTCTCATCTTAAATTGAAAATGGAGACGATTGGATTTACACCACTAGAAACCATAAATTTTGATACACAATTACACAATAGAAGGGTATGATAGATACTTTTTAGATAGTGAATGGAGTTCTTCCGTTTTATTTTATCTTATTTACTGTTACTGATCACTGATACTGGAAAAATGGGTTCTTTTCTTTTGCCCCAGTCCATGCTCTGAACGAGTCACACATACACCCTAGTACATGTTCCTCGTCGCTGAGGGCATCCCCCAAGGGCGGGGGATTTCGTAACATTTCTGATTGGCTGTCTCGTCTTTCTAATAAGTTGTTTAATAGTTGGCATGTTGACTCGTATACATAATGAGCTGGTTTAGATCGATCCTAACCGGCCGATTAGGAATTACTTCTATAGTAATAAATTAATTAATAGAATACTCTATCAAACCCAGTAAGAAGATAAAATTTCAAATGGCGTATTTGTATTTGCGCGAAATCCCTGTTATTTTTTATTCTACCCCTACATGATCAACAATTCCATGAGCTTGGGCTTCTGTTGCTGACATAAAAACGTCTCTTTCCATGTCTTCGGATACAACCCATAGAGGTGTGCCTGTTCTTTGTACATAAACCCTTGTAATGGTTTCGCGCAGCTTCATCATTTCTTCCGCTTCCAGGATAAATTCTCCTGCGGGTGCCTCATAAAAAGAACTAGCAGGTTGATGGATCATTACCCTGATTATATAACCTAATAACTGGTTCTTCTATCTCGAAGAGAAATCAAAGAGAATAAATTAAATAACGAGTAATGATATGAAAACCAAAAGATAGAATTGAACAACCGTACAGGCATCTTTTGCGCATTGCATACGGCTATACAATGGAATTTACTTTATAACCTCCATTCCATTGAAGAAGTATAAAATCAAATTCAAATATTCAAATATAGGGCCTATCAGACCCCGATCGGTAAATAATCCAATAACCATCCTTCATTTTATTTTGGAGTAGTTTAAACATACTATGATGGTTCCGTTGCTTTATATATTTATTTAGTCTGTTATTAAGCAATCCCAAAGTTTCTTTTTTTTGTATTCTTTCCTAAGATAAATATTGTTATTATCCCTCTGGTGTGAAAACAAAAAAGTTTGTGACGCTGCAATAGGCTTCCGATAAATCAGATAAAATCGGAAATGCCCTTTATCTCATACTAGTCGTTCGATATATAATCTAATGATTGATTTTTGAAAAAAAAAAAACAAAAATAAAAAAAAAAAGGTTTCTCATATCGAATTCAAAATGCCATGCTATTATTACTTAATAGTCATATTTCATATGGCGAAGGCATAGTCTTCTTTTTTCTCTCAAATACAAAACTCATTGGCGCCCGAGCATGAGGGAATGCTAGACGTTTGGTAATTTCTCCTCCGACCAGAAGAAAAGATCCTATTGAAGCGGCCAATCCCATGCATATTGTCTGTACATCTGGTTGTACAAATTGCATAGTATCATAAATAGCCACTCCGGGTATTACCCACCCCCCGGGAGAGTTTATAAACAAATACAGATCTTTGCTATCATCCTCTAGACTGAGATATACCATAAGACCAATAATTTGATTCGAGAGATCGCTATCAACCTCTTGGCCTAAAAAAAAGTAATCTTGCTCGATAAAGTCGGTTGATTAGGATATAATTGTATCCTTAGGAACCGTACGCGCACCTTTTGATGCATACGGTTTACCAAAAATCGCGCAAAAAAAAAAGAATCAATGTGTAGATTGCAGCCCTCATTCTTTTTTATTTTCATAGGGGGCTCTTTCTAACTTCTAACAAAGGGCTTTTTTTCTTCCATTTTTTCAAGAAGGATTTGTTTTGGCCTGTTTACTTTACCTATATATAAATAAAATATATATATAAATAATTTACTAAACTTATCGAATGAACTTCTCATTGATGTATTGTTTCATCGAGATCGAATCCAAATAACGATGCCATTTTCTTGTTCCTGAATGGGCTTTTTCAATTTTTTTAGGTTTATGCTCTACTCCGAGTAAAGATAGGCCCGATTTTTATTTGCACATATAGGGCAAATGTCCCAATACCACGTCTTTTTGCTATGCTTTTTTTATTTTTCAATTTCATTTATTTCATGTCTTCCACTAAATATTCAATGTATTCATTATATTAAATGTATTCATTATATTACTCGATTGATTAAACAGTTTGAGATCGCTCCTGTTTATAAATAGAATATTATAAAAGTAGTAATCTTAGATATATTACCAATTGGGTTTTTTCTAAACGGAGCCTGGATACTTCATTTTTTTGTCCAGTCGAGCCAACCATAAATTATTCTAATTGATAATATTAATCTGATACCCCTACAAAAAATAAATAGGATTAAATTGTATTTCACGCTCCAAACTTTTGATAATTCAATCAATCTTTTTGGGGCGAAAGAGGGGATATCTCGATCAGGGAGAGAATGGGGAAATTCCATGTGACCCAATATATCTGACAAGTCGCACTATATGTCAACCCCACGATGCATCTTCCTCTCCAGGACCTTCGAAAAGGTACTTTGGAACACCAATAGGCATAAAATGAAAGAAAAAAAATTAAGTACTATATCTTACTTTGATGTGGAAGCGTAACAACGGGTTTATTGTCTTAATAAGATTAGCCTTTATCATAGTTTATCCATAAATTGAATAAGTTCATAACAATAACATAAAAAAAGAAAACCGAATGATTATGACTAAAGGAAAATTTTTACGAAACGAATGGGTCTTTGGAATGATATGAACAAATGGTATGTCTTCACTCAGAGAAAATTAAAGTGGGATCAATCCCCTCTACCATTGCGTATTGGTACTTATCGGGTATAGAATAGATCTGCTTATTTTTGTTCCTACAAATGGAATTCGTCTATTATTACTATCTATTATTATTATTACTAAAAGAATAGAACAAATATTAATTCTTTCCTCGAGAAAATCTACCGAAAGAGTGGGTCCAGAGCATAGTTTTTTTACTTTTTACAATGCAATAAAGTTACATAGTGTCTATTATTCGTTGATTAAAGGGGTATTTCCCATGGGTTTGCCTTGGTATCGTGTTCATACCGTCGTATTGAATGATCCGGGTCGTTTGATTTCTGTTCATATAATGCATACAGCTCTAGTTGCTGGTTGGGCCGGTTCGATGGCTCTATACGAACTAGCGGTTTTTGATCCCTCTGACCCCGTTCTTGATCCAATGTGGAGACAGGGTATGTTTGTTATACCCTTCATGACTCGTTTAGGAATAACCAATTCATGGGGGCGGTTGGAGTATCACAGGAGGTACTATAACGAATCCGGGTATTTGGAGTTACGAAGGTGTGGCCGGGGCACATATTGTGTTTTCTGGCTTATGCTTTTTGGCAGCTATTTGGCATTGGTGTACTGGGATCT
>JAPQVW010000423.1:0-29086 GCA_028535905.1 Quercus berberidifolia
AAATTGATTTTATACTTAACAGGGGGGGTCACTTAATTCTGACGCATACCTACTGTACATATGGTGATCTTAAATTATCATCGGCGAGCAGAGCGAGCCCCGAAAAATTTGCGTTTTATGTTAATTTATCGCTGTGGTGGGCAAAATTACCTTAAACGTTACTGAGCACTGGATAATATCCAAAAGCACACGATATTTTTTGTTCGATTATTTTGTATACTGACCTAAACACTGCTACAACGGTACTCCATATTATAAGGCGTTCCATGAAACAAGACAATGTGATAAAACAATGGTTTCGAATTGTAAATTGGAAACAACCCGTGCGATCCAGGACTACAACAGTCAGCTAATCTTATTTGGATTCAATTGTAATTTCACGCAAATTATTCCAACAATATCGCGTAAATGCGAGTTGAAAACGTGTGTTTTGGGAATTAAAACTGCCTAATAAACTTTGGACACATGTGCGAATTTAAAACTTTTTCTCTGGCACGTACACACAACTGCGACTATTAATGTGAGTCCACGCCTTTATGATTCTAAATAAACTTTGAGTTTAGAAACAAAAGAATACCTTACCAACTGTTCCGAACTAGATTGAACCGGCTGAAACAAGTTTCGAATATTATTTATCCTTTTACCGAAACAAAAGTGAGGTGAGCAAAAACTTCCATCCTTTGTACAACCCGTAGCTCAAACAACGAATAATTTACACTCTAAACACACGGGTATAAGGCTTACAATAAGCGAAAAAGTTTTTGTTACGTGTGTATTTATTGAAGCCTGAAATCCAAGGGGTTTTGAACTTTGGATGCGTAGCTTTAAGAATCATTTTGCAAGTTTTATTTTGGGTAAATAATATGATACGAGAAGGCTTTAGAGGATACGTTTCCACGCTTCAGTTTCTATAATTTTCAAACCCTTTCCTAAGAACGTAGTAAAGACTAAAATATGACGTCACAAATAATATTTACTTACGGTTTCTTTTGTGTAAACTGCCAGTGGGTTTATTTGCTCCGCGTCCTAAGAATTTTTCCCCAGCATTAGGTAACCAGTCTACATAATACGAGTAGGTAAGTTGCTGTTTTCTCTCGCTAGTACTTACCTTCTGTGTTTACATGAAGGCAGTATTGGTTTCTAAGATTTCGAAGAAAAAATACTCATAACCCAAATAAACTGAATAAAATACGTATTTATGGTATTTATTTAGGGTAAAATGTTTTGCCCTATGATGAATAGATTAGAATTATGCCACGCTCCGAAACGGGAACCATTCGATGTACGAGTAATTATCAAAAATAAATAAAGTGGAATCAAAATATTGGAGCACTCCGCATGATGAACATAGAATAGTCATTATACTGACCTACATGCCTATTTTTATACTGTAACCATGATAGTGTTTTTGTATTACCAAAAAAGTTGAGCTAACTGTAGACTGTTTAATGCCACAGGCATGACGTTGTGTTAATTTCATACCAAAACGTCAATGTGCACGACAACATTACAGTTTCAAATTCATTTTAATTTAATATCACCGGAGCTATCAGTTAATTCCCTTTCAAGCAGATTATTAGCCTCACGTTATTTATTGGCCGTAACAATACGTAAATAATTACTGAGCATCCAATCATTTGAGCCTCTCCACCGTCCGGACCAAAATCAATTAACGTCAAATCAGTTATATTGGGGTCGATAGACCAACTAACTACTCTATCATCTGCAAATAAGGATGGGATAACAATACTGGAAATTTCAAGATACGAATTTAGGTAATAGCAAAATAGAAAATTTTGAGAATCCCATGACACATACTTTGTACTGTCCAAAAGAAATAAATAATTTTAGGATTTATTTATTTTATTTTTTTCCAAAAAGAAAGAAACAAATCCCCCGAATAAGAGGAGTTGATAAAACAGCAATAATATAAAAATAAAATAACTCAAGTTTTTCATCTACCCAATATTAAAATCGTCGGGGGCTGCCTGCAATTAACTGAATGTATTAGATTAATAGTTACAACGACGTTACAGTAACTATTCTCTGCCCTGAAACTGACTGAATATAAAGTTTTATGGCGTTGTACCTTACTAATAGCAATATCCTTACATAAGTTGATCTAAAATGGATGCGTACCTACCTCTACGAGACACATAGGTACAGTCATTTATAAAATGGTAACAGAGAAAGCCAGGATCAGTATTTCATATTCAAAAGCTAATCGGCAAACACAATCAAAATAGTCCAAACACGGCCTACTAGCTTCACAGAGTACGCTGAGGTTCTGGTCCATCAGCAGAACACCAGCTGCTTATAATATAAGGGCTAGGCAATCACCAAACACTCTAAAAACAGTTCAAACACGGTGACGAGGTACTAATAGTACTTTTATTAAAACGGTGATTGCAACGCTCCCTGTCGCGTTACCATAAAACTTAGCAATGAACCATTGCCAATATACTTTCAACAAAATACTGTGTCTAAATCTATCGAACCGTTGTGGAGATAAATGGGAACATTGGTTTTTACAAAATACACACACAGCAGCGCCCCCTGGCGAGTGGGGCAATAACACCTAGCTAATAAATTCCAAAGCCGATACAGAAAACCGTATCTGAATCGGTTGAGCCGTTTTGGAGGTAATTGGAAACACACAAACATACACCCTAAACGCATATACCGTGGACGGAGACGGTAAAAAATAGTCGCGAGTAAAAAATAATAATGAAGGTACCTAATAGCATTGCGTTATTTATTCGATCCTTGGCGCAGCCTTCGGGATAAATATGTCAATCAAAGCTAAAATTCCTTTTAGTATTCTAACTCGAATGTTTAAACATGACTAATATGCTTAAATGGATAATAGGCTTAAAATATATTATGATGAATGAGGTTAATAGTTTCCAAAGTTTTGGTCACCACATTTTCGCGCATAAATTCTTTGTTATTCCACAAAGAAACCTTTTACCTGAACTAAAAATTGTTCCTTGTATTTTTTTTTCAGTTCACAGATGACAAACAAAATAATAAACTGGCAATGCTTTTTATAAAATCGGTCATAAAAAGTCGGATAGTTTAAAAATATTGGCCGAACAGCGAGATGTCTGGGTACAAGTTTTGACAGCTCTAGTGGTGCTCGGAGTGCTTAGTGATTCACGGATTTATTCATCTCGGGGGTCCATTGATTAGACCGGCTACCTTCGGACGAGACTGATACCAGCAGAGTAATAGCACAGTGTGAATTATTAACCGAACATTTTGTATGCTTTATGTGATGTTATTTGATCAATCTCAGAGGAATATTTCACGAAGAGCGACTTGATATTATCTTTACAAGGCGTTAATTATTTTATTTAAGTCATCGTGGTGTTGCTATTTTACCAGTTGAATAGAATATTAGAATAGAATATTTTTTTATTTGCAACTCTTACAAAAACATGCTCTTAAATAAAAGTACGTACAAATACTAGATTTATGTCTCAGCATGAGCTGGTTGTAAACTCGTTACAACCAACGCTGGTCTTTCGTCAGAGCCGTTACGCGACATCACGGAAGAAAAACGGTTGACACAAAACTATCAAAAATAAACAATATACGATAATCTAATGTGCTAGCTGACAAATGACACACAACGCGAAAGTTTAAGATTTAGTGAAATTAACAAAAGTTATAGGTTGGAGATTTAAATAATTTTAATATTATTGTTTAAAACCAATACAAAATTTAAGATTAAAGGGGCCCTACGAGAGTCTACCAACAACTTAAAATGAAATTGAAATGAAAACTATTACTACAATAAAAAATTACAAACGGAGTTTTATTTAGAAAGCAATGTTGGAATTAGCTTGAAACCTTGGTATCTACACAAGAGAAAACTAATTTATTAAATTTTTTGCACGTGGGAGCGGTCGGTTCCGGTCTCGAACTTCCGGCAAGTTAAAAAACTACCGAAGCAGACACATTTAAAAACAAAACTCATCAATTTATTTCAGGAGTCCATCACGTTTGTTGACAAACTCCACGACGTCAACCAGATTTCAGTCACGGATCGAGAACCGAGCGCTGTCAGTCAAATGGATGTCACCCAGAGTCATCGTTACGGCAACGCATCCCTCACTGCAGCGGGATGAGCCGCGCATGCGTGTGGCTGACTTTTTCACGTTAAATAGCCAACGGGCTGTCTTAGCGCGCATTCATTCTAACTACGATCCAATTTCGATCTTACTATGTAACGGAGTGGAGCGATTCTACGGGAGGCGGCGCTCTACGGCAACCAGTCCACAGTCCTCAGTGACTCGCCGGTCGTCGCTGGCTGTGCGCGTATCGAACGCGTTCGTGGATTTTTTTTCCTCTCCCGCGAAAACTTTTCGAGTTTCCGAACGCAGTTTTGCCACGGGTTGAAAACGTGGTTTCGGTTTTAGGGTTAAAATATTGTTTTGTGGTGAACAGATTATTTGTGGTTCGAATTTTGTGGTTGTTGGAAATGGATTGGTGAGTTTTATTGTTCATTAATTAATTTTAGGTACTAGGTCTCTGGTCTCAAATGGATTTTTAAAAACGTACTGTATTTTTTTTCTTTCTTTTCGGCCTATCTCAAATAGCTACCCTGTATAATGACAACAGTTTTTTTTTTGCTGCTAAATCAAATACCGTAGATCACGGTACCTTTGTTCTTACCATATATCTCTGCATTTCATTATGACAAAGTTTTAGTCTGAGTTGTCGTCTGAATATGAAACCCAAAAGTTAGAGAAAGAAACAATGAAACTTTTTAAAATTTTGATTCGTTTGTTTTCTATTTTTTTATTTCAGATTTTTATTTTTGGGTATTTACCTCCTAACCTACCGTTGTACAATAACTATGCTTATCGATGAAATTAAACAGGCCTTCATTTACCAAAAATCTATTTTTTTCTTCATTTCTTATTTATCATAAACTTTATGATAAAAAAGAAATGAATAAAAAAATAGATTTTTGGTAAATGAAGGCCTTTATTAAGTTTAAGATTTAATTCGTTTCAGAACAAAGATCAAGGTTTTAGGTTTTTCAAATTTCGTCATCTGAGGGTCCTAACCTAACCTAACTGTTCTTGTTTATGAAAGACTCAAAATAATGTCACGCATTTAATCGTTGAACGACAAAAAGCCATGGGGCTGTCACACGCAGGCCACATACACAGTGAGCACGATACAGCTCGTGCAAATGATTCTCATAATGACTCCATCTACATACGGAGAACTGGACTACCTAGCCTAGAATACTTATTACCTAATATTATCACTTGTTATAATAGAACGTAGACATTTCTAGAAAATCAAGGCAATAATAAAATTATGGAGAACCAATCAGGAATTGAAGGTTAGATAGTATGTTATAATGAATGTGTAGTATGTTATAATGTATAATGAATGTGTTGAAAATAGACAGCAAAAATGCACCAATTGATGACACAGCAATAGATCAGTGTTTTATTCATAGTGAAACATTAAGTATGACCTTGATCGACCATCAAGAACAACCATCGTTTGATATTGGACGGACAAATCGGTTGCTTCTAGCTGAGAAGCTGCCGAAAAGTAGTTTTGCACTCAGCACTCGGTTCAACAAGAAGTGGTCTAGCCGAGCTAGCTGAGCTGCGGCGCACAACGATCCTCCCATGTAGCGTAATTATAACCTGCCTGTGACATCGGGACAAAGCAAATGTAAGCACTATTTACGATTGTTCGAAACAAACTAACTTACATTACCTACCCAATAACGTTCAATTATTATAATTTAAAAGGTTCAAAATAATAAAATTTTGTGATCCAACATTTATTTCAAGATGACCCCCAAAATACTTGATGTAGGTGGATCTCCCCGACAGCAAAATAGCGAACCAAAGAATACTTAAAGACCTTAAATAATTCAAGCAGTTTTTGTTCAAACAACGGCATATCGACACAATTACCCAACATCTAGTTAGTACGATACCCCCCAGCGTACCCTAATTATATTAAAAAAGGATGACATTACATTCTCAATAAAAACATAAAATATAAGAATACCCCTAAGAAAAAACTTAGCAGCTTTCATGCTGATTATCTCAAAGGAATTTAAGCTTTAGGGTAAGGGTGCTAAAGTTGAAATTTTGTAGGTTGAGCGGCAAGCGGGGCCGACGATAGCACACAATGGGTACTGGCGTCTTATTGCGTCCAATCTCGTCCTTTATGGGCATTATCAGAGTTGCATTATGTTGTTTCGAGCGCGATAATGCTGTAATATGAGTCGCGCAGGCCTACCGTAGGGTTCAAACTTGGCCTTAAACGAGGCTTAACTTGGCTATACGCCGCAGCATTTGGCGCAGCTTAGTACCGCATCCTGACTTAGTAATTAGAGAACTTGTTGTGTTCTGTCAATTATCAATGAATAAAACTAAACCAGCAACTTCTCGAACAAAAGTCTTACCCAGCTCCTGTTTAACAGGAAAGTCAAGTTCCTGCATTAAAAGTTCTTAGACTTGAGAGTATCATCTCAATTGGTTTTAAAAGTTCTTGTCCGAGTTGTCTCCGATTTGTGGAACGGACAGGTTTCCGAGGAAACTCGAGAAAAATTAACGCTCGTTTTAACCCTGTTACAAAGTTTGCTAACACTGTATATTTCCTTGTTTCGCGTCTGAACAAATAAAAATAATCAAAGAGTTAATTGGAAATCAGAAAAGTATTCTGTTTTTGGCAGGGGGCTTTTCTATAGATTTATCTTTAACTTATCATATCAACGGCATCATTCTATAGTGACGTATCGACAAAATGCCATTGTTTTTCTCCATTAAAATCTAGAGGTCAGGCTGCACAATTTGGTAAACACTCATAAGTTATTTATTTATTATTCAAAATAGTGACAAAAAATAAATTTAATAATTATATCGTGCCATCGTGACTTGTACACGGTCGTACGCTTAAATTATTTAATTATTTCTCAATATTAATAAATATAGGCACAAGTAGTTACATTGATGTCTCGTCATCTGATTTAAGTCAGTATTTTATTGTTCGGAACTAGAATTAGTACATTTTAATAATTGTCGAGCCAGAAAGGCGAATGAACCAAGTACTACAAATGAATAAGTACCAAGTATTAAATTGTCTAATAATTATTCAAAAGAGAGCATTTTGATTTTCAAAGAAGTAAGACTGCTTTTTGTTACTCCTGAAAAGTGGCTAAACGTCGGTACGTCCATATGGAATGATACCCTCGATACCATAATCATTTATTTATTATAGCTTAGATCTTATTAGATTAGACGTAATTAGGTACATATACCCTGTAAGGGCGCAGCAATTTATCCAAGCACTAAAATTATGATTTAAGTAATATTACAGTAGTCTATTCACATTTAGATAGAATTCGTTACGTACCATCTTATTGTCATGTTACACATACGTCGAGTTGTGAGTCGTTAGTCGTTACTGATTGTAACTGTGACATTAATGAGATGAGCCTGTGTTGCAACAGTGAGTCTATTATGTAAACATTGCAGTCGCGTTTGCTTCTTACGATTGTTGCAGCATCCTTAGTTTGTAAAGGCAGATTTTAAAGCCTGTACAAACCAAGCAAGGTTAACTCGGCCATCGAACAAATCAAAATTAATCCAGAGTGAACCAGATTGTGGGTCTGGTCAGTCTAGTCCACTCGTACTACACCACGAGTAGTTGACTTCATCAAGCGGTCCCGGCTGATCGCGGCCCTCCGGCGGCGCTGCACAGTGGAGGCCCAGTTGCTCCCTGAGGACACTCCTTCTTGCTGTTCTGTGCCACAGAGGTTATGAATAGAAAGTTTTTGGAAACCAAGAACTTATAGAAAGGGAGGATTCCATTTATGAGTTTTGAAGGTTGTTTAACACCACGTCGTGGATATCAGATGATGAATCTTCCGTGAATCTGGTAGGAGTTGTAGTTTTATTGAAATGCCGTAGGTAGAGTTCACCGGTAAAAGTACCGCAGAAAGTTTCAGGTCTTGCAGTAAAAACTTTTTGAATATTCTAGTACACGAAACCATTAAATGATTAGGAAGCCAATTTATTACAACTTTAGCGTCTACCAAGCTCCTTATATTTTATCTTTCAGAACCCTCGGAAGGTTCCTTCCTCAGGTAGTTTTATTTTATTGAATCACCAAATCCAACTGTTTCAGTATTGAGCAAAATTAACTTTTACGTGGACAATAATTTCACCAAATTATGGTTGAAGGCTTAAGGGCAACCCTTTATGTTGAATTCAACCTATGATTAGGTATTAAATACGAATTCCATTTCCGAAAATAGGCAACCTTATAATTTCTTATACTGCTAAGAATACTTCACTGAGAATATTATATGACTCCACCCTTAACACAAGCTCTGCTAACTTAATAGACACTTCGTAGGACAAGTAAAATGTATTTATTTCTTGTTACAGATTAGGAAAGTATACAAGTAGTGACATAAAAAAGTGTTTTTATTAATGACTATGAAAAAGATCATCGCTCAGCATGTGTGCGCAGAAGCGATGTTGCTATTACACGCTTGAAATATGCGATCCTAGCAAATGTGGATGTGAAAAACTTTTACATTATTTATTTTACTTTACCTACTTCTAATTTAATTTCATATCTTATTATTTCCAATCAATGTTATAAATATAAGGAACTTTACGGTGGTAGGTACTTTACCGAGAAATTCATATCAGTCAAAGCCAGATTAATTTAGTTGCCCTAAATTAATCGAGGCTTTTAAAAAATGTGGCGATTTAAACAATATTTATTTAGTCGAGCCATCTGACAATAAATGAATGAATGAACATAACAGAAATTACTAATACAAATGAAGAAGATATACCTAATTATTTTATAATACAAATGAAGAAAGCATACCTAATTATTTTATAATACAAATGAAGAAAACATACCAAATTATTTTATAATACCAATGAAGAAAACATACCTAATTATTTTATAATACAAATGAAGAAGATATACCTAATTATTTTATAATACAAATGAAGAAAACATACCTAACTATTTTATAAAACAAATGGAGAAGATATACCTAATTATTTTATAATACAAATGAAGAAAACATACCTAATTATTTTATAATACAAATGAAGAAAACATACCTTATTATTTTATAATACAAATGAAGAAGATATACCTAATTATTTTATAATACAAATGAAGAAAACATACCTTATTATTTTATAATACAAATGAAGAAGATATACCTAATTATTTTATAATACAAATGAAGAAAACATACCTAATTATTTTATAATACAAATGAAGAAAATATATCAAATTATTTTATAATACAAATGAAGAAGATATACCTAATTATATTAAATTAATAATAGATTTACAGAAACATAAAGTCCCCTGTCTCCAGCCGCTGCATGCGCTGGAACAAACCGGATTATAATATAATGTCGTTGTAAGCAGCCGAGGACGTAAAGCGCATCCACTTGTCTAATTAGCCCGGAATTAGTAATTATTATGAAAAAGGAAACTTTCCGGCGGTGCGCAGTGTGGAGCGAGCAGTGAGCAAACGTTAAATATTTTACTAAGTTTGTGATTTAACAATTTTGTTTCGATGTTTTGTTAATTAATTAATTACAAACGAAGTGCAGGTTATTTGTTTAATTAAAAACCATTTGATGGTATAGCTATCTGTAAAAAAAACTCATGTTTTCTTTTACAAGTCCTTCAGTTCCAGGAAACATAAATTACTTATATACCTTTTTTGTATTTTGTATATGTTTGTACCTATATACACAAGTCGTATGGGTAAAACACATAAGAAATCAGAAATCAATCACTTTATTTCTTACTAGCGATCCGGCCCGGCTTCGCACGGGTGCAATTTAGAAAATGCAATAAATATACCCGTGCGAAACCACGGCGTGTCGCTAGTATAGCCTATGACACTCCTGAGTAATGTAGCTTCCTAACGGCGAAATAATTTTTTAAATCGGTCCAGTAGCTTCGGAGCCTATTCCGGGCAAACAAACAATCAAATCTTTCCTCTTTATAATATTAGTATAGATAGGCTTACAAAACTTATTTTGTAGTTTAAAATTTGACTTGTCTACGTTCCTACACTTAGACAAGTCAAATTTTAAACTACAAATTATTATCAAATAAGAAACAAAGTATTATTGATTTTCTCTTCACTTCAATTTTTTGTCCACTAGCGGAAGAAGTGAAAAAGAAACCACTAACACATTCATATATCACTTATGTGTCTAATACACATTTGTTTTATCTATCTAAATCATAATATAACGCGATTTTAGATACATCTCAATATTTATATAGTATAGCGTTGAATTTTTGAAATACTTTTGACAGCGTAGAACTGCGCGACATCTGGACAAGCATTATCATCTATGGGGTAATAGGCCTTCTTGACAAGATTTTGTTTTATGTACTATTTAAATCTACGAATAAGGAGCTCATTGTCAGTAGCTTCAGATGCAAGCTTATTATAGAAGCGCACGCAATTACCCAAATGATTTTCCTCCCTTTCGTAATCATAACATGCATCTGATGCATGGTATGTGTTTTTTTTCAGCCTAATTTGTCTAACTGCTAGACGATACATTAAAAAACTTTCCATGGATGTTTTCACATTTTCAATTAACTCTATCTTCTATTTGTTTTACCATTCCGTTGTCACCACTCCTGACTTGCAGCGTCTCATAAGGAAATTACACTAGCGCGCACAGAAATTCTTTCAATTTAAACCATTTTGTGCAATAACTGACTGTAACCCATTAGAATACAGACTAGAATCGTCTGAGGCACGCAAGCGGGAAGGTTCTGAGTTATATTTGGTTCAACTAGCTCTTTGTTGTCTCTGGCTAATTTGAATAAAATTGTGCACCGTTTGGTTTAATATTTATTTGGGTTACATTCAAGATTGAAACCGTTTTCTAGTGAAATAGAATTAGGTCATAATATTGTATAATAATATTTGAAATTGTAAATAAAAAATTGGAAGTTTGCCAGAGGTCTATGGAGAGAAGTATGCTAGTATAAAAAAATCGGACAGAATAAGGAACACAGAGATCAGGGAAACAACGAAAATAGAAAACGTTACATTGACAATAAGAAAAAATAAATGGAGATGGACGGGTCACACATTAAGAGGAACTGAGAGGCGGAGCAAAATTATTACAAATTGGCAACCAAGAAACAGAAAGAGGAAATGTGGAAGACCATTTAAGAGGTGGGAAGACGACATAAAAGCTGTCGCTGGAAAGCTATGGCCAAGAACCGCCAGGGATAGAAAGGAATGGAAGAAGTTGGAAGAGGCCTATGCCAAACTAGAGCAAACGGATAACATAAATGAAGTGCTAGAATATAATAGACTTAAGATATATGTTATCTGAATAAAGGCTTATATTATTATTATACTATATTTATTTAAAATCTCGTAAAAAATACATTTTTTACTATAGAAAATATTATAAAATATTATAAAACTATTCTACAGTAAAAAATATATCAAAACGGTGGACCATCGGCCGCGAAGCTAGGCTCAAGCGGTCGGTGACTAGGGCTGCAGAGAAAGGAACTTCCTGAGGATACGCGCCGAGTCCAGGAGTACCGCCTTTTGTATCTGGCCCTTGATCCAACTTCCTAGCGAAAGTCTCGGTTGATCGAGGCTCTTCGCTATTACGCCGTTAACCGAAACGACTATCGGGACGATGGTCGCTGAATCAACATCCCACATGCTGACAATCTCGTTAGCCAGGTCAAGATATTTGCTTAGTTTATCTTTCTCAGCTTTAACGAGGTTCACATCATGTGGTATGGTGACATCAGCGAGCACCGCCTTCCGTTCTATCTGATCTATCAGTACAATATCAGGTTTATTCGCAAGAATAGTCCTGTCTGTAATGATAGATCGGTCCCAATAGAGCGTGGCATGGCCGTTTTCGAGAACTGGCATCGGTGTGTACTTATAGTACGGAACTTCAAGATCAATAAGGCCATATCGAAGAGCAAGTTGTTGGTGTATAATTTTGGCTACTTGGTTGTGTCTGTGCAAGTACTGAGAGTTAGCAAGATGCGAATAACCCGAAAGTATATGACGGAGGGTCTCCCCAGGAAGATGACACGCTCGACAAATATCGATCGTGCCATCTTTCATGATATACTTTCGATAATTGTTCGTCTTTACCACCTCATCCATAATTGCGCAGACAAAACCTTCGGTTTCCTCAAAGAGGTTACCGAAACGTAGCCAGTTTACGGAGCTTAGGAGATCTACATCAAGTCCTGTGAGGACCTTGTAGAATCTCCCATGCAGTTCTTTGCTCTCCCATATAGCCTTCCTGTCCTGAATGCTCATCACCGTAGGTTTACGCCAGTTCTCGTTAGCCAAGGAGAGAGGGGTAAGGTTCTTATCAACTGCAACCACATCGCGATGCATCCAATATTCGGCATGAAGGAAATGATTCCTGAGATTGCATACCTCACGGTTGTGTAGGGTCTTGGCGTTTAAAAAACCTCGACCACCACATTTCCGCGGGATATACAATCTCATTACCGAAGATCGGGGGTGTCGCATGCGATGAGTGGTTAGAAGTTGACGAACCTTACAGCCCAGGGCGTCTAGTTCAGTCTGAGTCCAATTATTATTATTGTAGAATAATGTGGAGAAAATTATAACAACTCGAACATAAAAGTTATATGGTTTTAAATACGGATGAAATAGAGTCAAGCCTGATTTGTTTGTATTGGGTGTGTGCAGCGCGACGTTTAGCGATTATCGCAACTGTTCACGCCCAGGAGCTGGCCAAGACAGGGCGCTAAGGCGCTCATTAGGGGAGGCCTATGTCCAGCAGTGGACTAATATACATAGGTTGATGATGATGATGATGATGACTCCACAATAAAATAAAATAATATTTTTAGAGAGATAATACATAGAGAGAAACATTTTATACTGAACTCTTTTTTTTCTAGTAAGAAGTGGGTAATTACCATGATCGTTTGAGGGATTTTATATTTTCCACGAATCTGTAGGCACATTAATATTTTCATTCCATTCAGTTGAAATTAATTACCTATCTAACAAATTCATTACGGTTATTGGAAAAATATCAAAAGTTTATCATTCAAAAAAATATCAATGACAAGCATTTGCTTCTTCAAATTCCCGAGGAAATTTGGAGAGAAGAAAAAGTATTAACTATTTTGATGTATAATTTTCGTATTGCCTACTTCAATAAAGTCTTACCCAAATGCGAACAGTTAGTACCTTTCACATCAATAAGATATCAAATTCAATGTCTTACTAAGCACCTGTTTGTGGATGGCCTCCTAATCCTCGCCTCTAATTAATGCATATTGATTGAGCAATAACACTGACTGCGTGATATTAATCAGCAAAGCCTTAATTGCCACCTGAGATCCTGAGGTTTGTACTTCAACCGAGACATGGCGCGCAATAAATCATAGGCTTTCATATTTGTCTTAGATATTACCTACCTCGTCAAGTATGACAATAATGGGACATTTTATTTTAAAATAGATCCAATTTATTTCTTTTTATTTATTTGCAAAACAAACAGCTTTTCAACATAATTGTATTGAACTTATGGGTTACTTAAGTTTATAGTTAGGTTAATAGTTTCCGTTGATGTGTATACAATACTATTCATAAATAAACTACGTACCTAGGTTCTTATCTAAGCTTTCAATATAGGTAGTTGATTTGAGATCCAAAGGTTTTAATTTAAAATTTTCCCTTCTTTAACAAGCACAATTCTGTTGTCTCTATGTTACTATAAATCGTACAAAAACCAGATTTTCATTATCTTTTGAAAATTACACTCCCAAAGCATTAGAAGATTAGATACGTAGCTCAATCAACCAACTGAAGCATATGACTAGTACTAAATTATGGAAGCTCGTAAAGCTGAAGCCTCGAACGCTCTCTGTGACATTTATATTCATATCATTAGGAGTGTTAGTAATTATATCAGGTATGAATTCGGGCCCGAAGGTATGTCAGCCGCGTGTAATCAACTCGCGGCTAATAAGACGCTTCGGGCTCTCCTGACGTGTATACTATAGGTACATGTATGTTTACAGGGCCCTAAAGCACCTCCTTATACCCACGTATATTAAACACTCGGTGTGGGGATGTGTAATATATTTTTTGCGCAGATTTTTACCTTTTAGAAAAACATGGCGGAGGCTATTACCTTTGTACTTCATTAACTTAATGCTTTTCATAAATATTTACAAAATTATCCGAGGCTTTCTTATTTCAGTTATTTCTGAGGTTGTTGGGAAGATCCTTGATTCAGCTAACTTACTAATGAATCGGCGAAGCATTACAAAGTATCATGAAGTTTTGAGTCGCGTGAGGCCAGACGGTAGACTCCAGCAAAGCTTGCGACTGTATGTGTAGCTAATTAATTTGATCAGGAACTTCTCCATGAAGTTAGCTCTCCAAGGCGTTCTGTTCCAGTGCCTCTGATTTTACCTCACGAACATCTTACATAAATAAAAGCGATGCGGTTTAAACTGAAATTTCGAGAATGTTAGCGGCGTTCCCTAGGGTTCTTCGTATCCCCTTTATATCTTAGAGCTTATTTCAGTGCCGTTAATATGACAAAGAATATAGTAAGCAAATGTTCCTCGTGTATCTATCGATGTTAACAATCTCTCAGGATACCTCAAGGTACCGCTTAAAAACAAAAACAAAATACGCAAAACGTGCGTCTTATAACCCCTCTATTTATCTTGACAATTACTTCAACTTGAAATAAAACGGCAAATATTTTTCTTACTCCAAATAAAGACGTCGAAATGCAAGAGGAAGGAAGAATAAAAATTATCGTCACCTCGTCCCAGCTTCTAATAAAACCACAGTTTGACAAGGGAAGCTTTCTCACTGTAAATCCTACTAAAATAATAATGGCTAGTTATTTAAATGAAAAATAATGGATGAGGCTATTGCGTTTCAGTAGGTAATTCATCTACTATAATACCAATATGGTATCATAACAAAATTAAATTAAAATAATAATGCAATATAAAACGATACCGAGATGAGGAAATAGAGACAAGCAAAGATATAAATAAGATTGCAATAATATTTCCAAAGTTACCGAACTGCTCTCTCTACCCTGCGTAAAACTGAGTAATTTTTTTACAAGCTTTACACATAGGGGCAATAAAAAAGTGCCACTGTGCGGAGGGTCGGCTATATTTCATTTTATGTCTCACTTGTGCCCCCTCTATCTGCCTGGGGGGAGGGGGGAGAGGGGGGGGAGTGCCTCTGACACTCGGAATGAAACTTTAAACGTCGGTTTGGAAATAATGTGGATTACGTGGCGTACTTAATGTGACGTCTCGGACCAATTTCAGAGAAAGGTATTTTTCGGGAAAATGGAAAAAGTTGAGAAAGTGTCTGGCGTTGTTGTAACTGAATACTTTGGGAAGTTCAACAATAATTTAAGAGTTTTAATTAAATAAGTAATAATTTATGATCCTCTACATTGCTTTGACCGGAATCACCACTTGGAGCAATCATCTTGGAACTACAACTCGAGTAGGTAGGTAACGAGTCGTAATGGCCGCAGTTTATGCGTTGATACTATCTGATAATTGGTTCATTAAATTTAGTGATCAAGTCAATATTCAAATCCAAGGTGGGCGGCCCGCGGCCCTCACTTTGAAATTTCATACAAAGCCTATCGCTTCCATGTCGTTAACCCTGAAAATGAATTTAAAAAGAAAACAACCCAAGCATTCCCATGATAATAGAAATATTATTAACACCCGCTCCAATGCCTGAAATTCTCTGTATTCAAAGATATTTTTTTCAATGAGACATTTTTATTCAAAGTAATATTTTTTTATTGAATTCTAATCAGGGAATTTTTGGCTCCCGTTGGCTGAGGAGCTACTAATGCTGGTTTAATATAACAAGCTGAGGTGGAATTCCGAGTCACGCTCCTTATTACCACGGAAGGGCTTACAACTTTTCAATTTAATCGTGTTGGAAACCGTCGAAATATTCAATTTTTAAACAATTTTGCTAATCACGACCTACTTAGAACATAACTTACAAACCAATTCAAATAATATCAATATCCGAAAAAAGTACAGAAAATATACATATGTACATATAATATATTAACATAGTTCATTTATGTAGGACCAGCAAAACTCTGTGTCATTCTCTGAATGACATAAATTGACTTGCAGCAAAATTCCTAAAATTTGACGAATGCGCACTAAATCGAAAGGTTTTGAACATCTCTGGAATAATAGCTCAAGGCTAGTGTACACGCTCGGCTAATCGCCGCTCCGCTATCGCTCCGCGCAGCGCGTCATAAGCTGTAAGACTAACAGGCCACGACCTAACAGCCTGCTTACAGGCCATTCATTAGGTATTAGACTTAGAGCTTTCTTTGTTGTGATGAGAAACCATTTACTTTGGCCTACTTACTGTACTACGTTGTGCTTAGATAAACCTAACATAGGCTTTAAGGCACTTCTAACTTACATGTGTAACGGGTTTATTTAAAAAAAAATATCTGTCTATCTCTATATAATAATGAATATTTATCGGCTATTTATCGCGTGCCTTGTTTTTATTTCCCCTACGCACTTTTCCATAGCGTTACAGCGATCGTGGTCACGGGGCGACAATTGTTACTCAAACTGCCATCAATTCTTAGCTGTAACTCCGAGAACATTCAGTCGCCCCGTGACCACGATCGCTGTAACGCGATGGAAACGTAGGGGAAATAAAAACAAGGTACGCGATTAATACCCGATAAATATTCATATTAATATGTTAACAAATCGCGAAAATTTAAAAAGTTTTATCTCTATATAAATACAACTTTTCTAAAAGCTGGTTCTTACTTTGTACATAATAGCACTGCAGTCAAGCTTAAGGGTGAACCGCATTAAGCTTTAACCTGGCGATCAAACGTAGCCTTCGAACGTAAACCAAAGTTATCAAGAGGCAGTCATTACATTACAATCTGCTGCAGTGTTTCTGCCGTACGCAGGAATAGTATCAATCTACTACTTGACCGTGAGTGAAACAGGTCGAGTAAAGGCGAGTGCTCACTGGAGATAAATGGCGAGGCGCTATCGCTCCGCAGGCAGTGTGTAATCGCCCTGTTAGCGATCGAGTGGGGTTATTTATTGGGCAGTGCTCAGAGGCCGTTTTATTTGAATCGAATCAGGGTTTGATGACCTACATTTGATTTTAAATTGTAAGGGATAGTAGAGTTTTTCCTCATTTCCATTCAAATTCCTAAAACTATAGTTTTTTTACTGGATTAACAAGATTATTAGAGCATAATAAAGTAGGTTTTGTTAGTGTTCCTTTCAGATATAAAACCAAAAAGATAGCAAAAAACATTTTGAAAGACTACTGGAAATGGTCCACCTACAATCAGAAAATATCGATGAGACGGATAGTTTAATACGCTTAGTTTAATATCATGAGAGCAAAAAATATATAAAAATAAATAATATATAAGTAGCCATCTGAAAAGACACTGGAATATTTTAGGTCCTACCTAAACTGTTATGCCAAACAATAATGAAATGTCAGAGCCCGTAAGAAGGCTGTTGAATCTCGCAGAAGACAGCCTCTGTCTTCAATAAGGCAACTGCCCGCGGCACCGATGAGAAGATGAATTCCGATGCTCCCTGCCGACCCTAAACCTATTGCTTTTCAATTTAAAATTCTATTACCCAAAAGAACGGCTCATTTTCGTTTGAAGAGGAATTGTGGGAAATTGTTAGAATATCGCTTGTAATGGTTTTATTGGGTGATAATGGCGGTATTTATCGTGAGCTTCCTGAGATTAAGGGATCTTGTGTCGGATGAGTGTCGCGGGGGGCGCGGGGAACGCGGGGGGCAGCCAGTTCGTTGATGTGTTGTTAGGTGTTGTAAAGATTACAATTAGAGAGATATCGGTACGACAAATCGACATATTTAAGAGGGCGCATTGCGCGCCATTTTGTAAAAAGGATAGGCTTTCGCGTTCATAGGAACGGGACAGAGCATACGTTTTTGAAACGGTGTAAGCACAAAAATCAAGTATTGATTCATTTACAAGAAAACTACGCAACTAATTAAGAACCTGGCTTAGAGGAACCAAATAATTGCTAAAAACCTACAAATCAAATCAATAGTTATTTCAATAGACCGCAGGGTTCCTGAGATCTCGACCAAATTATGTGCGAAACAGTGCACTTTCATAATTTTTACAACTTTTTTTCAACCTTCTTCACATTAGAGGAACCGGAGAACAAAGAAATAATGTTGAATTTCATGTTATTCGATTTTCCCACGGGGATCTCGTGAGTATTGAGATCTAGGGCTAGTTTGAAAACCTGCTAGTTTCACCCCTCAACAAATAAGAACTACTACTTAAAATTGAAACAGTGGAGCTAACTCCAAACTGTTGCAAACAATCTAGAGTAACTCAACTGATCCATATCAAAACCAGTTATCGTTCAAATAATAATACTATGTTTAATTTCTACAGCTTTTTCTATTTTGCATCATCAACTTTTTGTTAAAATTAAGGACTAATAAAGCCCTTTCAGACTTTTCTAGATCATAAGAATCTACATCTTATCAACAAAGGAGTCACCGTTAGGTTAGGTAATGTTCGTTCCGAAACAAAAGCTCGATAAGAGTGGATATTCCCGATCGGTATTCCGCGATTTATGAGCCCCGAAATGAGCCGGGTTATAAATTATACATTAAAATCAAGAGAGATAAATTTAAATTTGCAAAAGTGTAACACGAAAGGTCGACTCAGGAATTTTTAGTGAATTTCTCGTCTGATACAATTGAATTGGGTGGCGGGAATCAGGTTTCTGGGCACGATCGGGGGTTCCGGCGCTGGTCAGATACTACGAGATCTAGTGACTTCTTATTGAGGAGCGCCTGCTTTATTCCATCGCCATTGGGAGAAAAGTAGTGCCTGGATAAAAAAATATTGATCTTGAGTCGGTTAGATCTTTCCACGTTGAAAATGTGAGACTTTTAACGCATTCACTGTCCATAATCAGCGACTTTCAAGCTAGGGCGCGGCGGCACGGCAGAACTAGATTACGAGCTGTTGAAGGGTCGTTATCGCGTTTCGTTCAGATTACATTTCCGACCCCATAACTCGTATGTATTTTGGGTTTATTTAAAAACTGTATATATGGAAATATTACAGTTCAAGCAAGCTTTAAGGTCACCAAGCATCAAATAGCTATGTGGTTTTTTAAAGAAGTTACGGAGAAAAAACATGTTAAAATCTCATTACCCTCCCTGTCCAAACGACCCATCCGCAAATTTGATGTTTCATTATTCTACTTTCTATTCATAAAACTTAAAAAAAACTTCTTTTTACATGTAGAAATAATCAAAGAATATTTTAATGAGGCTTTTTCGTTTAAAAAGCGGTTGCAACCTCGCGATGAAGCTTTATTTTTGTCAAACAAAAAACGTCATTACCATCCGACCTGACGGACATCAACTTTTTTACCGTGCTAGGCCTACTGGTTCATTGTGGAATGTAAGGGACACCTCACATTCCACAATGTCAGCACACCTCAGTGCGGCTCAGTGGTGTCGCTACGTAAAAAATAAATTACGATCTCGTGTCGTTGGGAGGACTTTGTCACGATTCAACATCATTGCCGTCCAGTGTTTTTTCAAGGTAAGTAATTTTTTTATATTGATTCTTAGATACGTAATTTTGGTCTTTATCATTGTACTGTTTTAAGTTATATTTAAAAGATTTCTGGTACACACGTAACTTGAATAATCTAAGATTAAATGCCAAATACTCATTCCTTTCCAATTCATTACCCTCCATTTCACAAAAAAAATGTACTGTGTGGTAAGTGTTTGGAGAGGAATGACTTGATTTGAAATTTCTATATTTATATTTTTTTATTAACAACTATATATATTATTTTTTTATTTTGTTTATAAAACGTTATGTATTATGTGATAATAATTATGCATGGCCATTTAATAGCCATGCATAATTATTATTACATAATACTTTATTCTTCAGGAGATTTTAATTACCTTCTTCACATTCATTACTTTCCATCGCTGACTAAAAAAGTTTTTGACTTACGAAGGTGTCTTTCATCGATTATTATCCTGATACGTACCTAAATCGATAAATGCAACCAAATGTCTAAAAATGGCAAAAGAAAAATATTATCATCAAATCGATAAATCTGAACGAAAGGCGATAACGACCCTTGAACTACATGTGCGTCATGGCGTCATGGGCACTCAAGGTCCTAATTAAACAGTACAGAATTTCTACCATCAATCATCAGAGATTTAGAGATTACTTAGTTGATCTTTGTAGGTAATGACAACTTTATGATCTAGAAAACCAGGTACCTACGCAGATCTCACTCCAGCAAAATGCTTTATAACTGACTGAATTGTTAACCTTTGAGTATTAAAGTAGGGCTCCCAATTGATTGTAACTCATTCACCTCAGTTACGGCGTAATCGGATTCGAATCAAATCTGTTAGCTTCGTCAGGCACTATCGATTCAACTTGCAGCTCGACAGAGGACGGCCCTCGGGCTTGTTCACATTGGGTGAGATTGAGACGTTCAGATTTTTCCTGACAAGGGTTAATAAAATAAACTTAGATTCTACCGATAAACCAATGCCGTTAACGTTTCTAGGAACCTTTAGTGTTTTCTGGGCTGGTCTTGTCTTGCCTCTTTTCAATAAACAAGTTGATAAAAAGTAGTATAGTTTGGAATTTCCCAATCCTAGTTCGCCCGGAATTTTCTTCCCAATGTTTACGTTCGGTTCTGCGCCGTTGCCTCCAAATGGTCTGAATCGAATTCGTACAGTAAACATTTTAGCCGGTGTAAACCAGGCTTTAGTTCTAGTCTATTTCGCTTCATGCCGTCTGAAAGTTTTACAGCCACATTTACAATGCTGATATTGAGGCGAATTTCATAGCTTGTCCACGAACATGCTGCATGGGCTTTATAGCGCTAGTTGTAAAAGAATAACTACCTACTTGCCCATGTTTCAGTTGAATAGATGATAGTTTCATAACACGACATAGGCACTTATAGATAAATAGGTATACATGGTGCTTACTGACTTTAGTATGACGTGCCAGAACTACTTCGTTTAGATGGGGAACTTACGAACTGACCATACTGGTATAAACCAGTTCTATATACAGCGAGTGTTTTCACAGAACATCAGTTTCAATCTGAAAATCATTATACACAATTCTGTATATAACCCAATGACGCAATTTTCTAAGCGAATCGTCTGATCCATGGAATCCTCGAGTTTTTCCCGGTAACCCCAAAATTTATTCAGTCACTTGATCACCAAAACAAATTCTGGCGTCCCAAGCGGAAATCGACACCGCGAACCTTTTTATTTCGGCATATATTTCCTGTGCGCTTTCTTTCATATTTTGTTGGGAACAATAAAAAGAATTCCCTACGGGATGAAGTTTGGCGCGATAAACGCAGGTGCTTCGGATAGACAGGAGGGTGATACACATAGAACGGAGATCTTGACAGCTCTACTGAATATACTCAGTTAAGATAGACGCAGGTGTCTCGAATAGACAGGAGGGTGATACACATAGAACGGAGATCCTGACAGCTCTACTGAATATACTCAGTTAAGATAGACGCAGGTGTCTCGGATAGACAGGGGGGAAATACACATAGAACGGAGATCTTGACAGCTCTACTGAATATACTCAGTTAAGATAGACGCAGGTGTCTCGGATAGACAGGAGGGAAATACACATAGAACGGAGATCCTGACAGCTCTACTGAATATACTCAGTTAAGATAGACGCAGGTGTCTCGGATAGACAGGGGGGAAATACACATAGAACGGAGATCTTGACAGCTCTACTGAATATACTCAGTTAAGATAGACGCAGGTGTCTCGGATAGACAGGAGGGAAATACACATAGAACGGAGATCCTGACAGCTCTACTGAATATACTCAGTTAAGATAGACGCAGGTGTCTCGGATAGACAGGGGGGAAATACACATAGAACGGAGATCTTGACAGCTCTACTGAATATACTCAGTTAAGATAGACGCAGGTGTCTCGGATAGACAGGAGGGAAATACACATAGAACGGAGATCCTGACAGCTCTACTGAATATACTCAGTTAAGATAGACGCAGGTGTCTCGGATAGACAGGAGGGTGATACACATAGAACGGAGATCTTGACAGCTCTACTGAATATACTCAGTTAAGATAGACGCAGGTGTCTCGAATAGACAGTAGGGTGATACACATAGAACGGAGATCTTGACAGCTCTACTGAATATACTCAGTTAAGATAGACGCAGGTGTTTCGGATAGACAGGAGGGAAATACACATAGAACGGAGATCTTGACAGCTCTACTGAATATACTCAGTTAAGATAGATGCAGGTGTCTCGGATAGACAGGAGGATGATACACATAGAACGGAGATCTTGACAGCTCTACTGAATATACTCAGTTAAGATAGATGCAGGTTTCTCGGATTGACAGGAGGCTAATATACATAGAACGGATGTCTTGACAGCTCCACTGAATATATTTAGTTTAGAAAACTGTTTTGATATGTTTCGACATATTTGGTCCGTTTGTTTAACATCTGTTTAAACGTTAGTACATAAACATGTAATACAGTTAAAATAGATGTTAAATACATGATTATATGCTGGTCGAGAGACGGTGAGCCTGGATTTTATTAGACTTGCCTTATGATGACTCTGCATACATGTGCAAGTAACTGTGTTCACTTTAATTATAGTTTTAATTTGATAAATGATACTATAACTTGACTCGCGTATGGCCCGCGGCTGTTTATTTTATGCTATCTGTGATTCACCGCGGGGCGGAGAGGTACATATATTTATTTTGTGGTAAATGTTTAAGAACCCTTCCGAAAAACGATTACATTCCAAATTTAAATACTTGTTCTCAAACTTTCTTCTCCGATCACAGCACACATGCAAACATATGTGTAATAACCTTATTTTTTTGTTCTAGAACGTTCGTTGGTGATGTGTGAAGGAGTCTGCGCTGAGATCCCCTGGTGATGCTGAGAGGGCACCATGACGCGGCGAGGGCCCTGCAGCAGCGTCGCGATCAGCCTGTTGCAGATCATCACCATCATCTGTCAAGGTACGTCTAGGATGTTCGATGGTGATGCGTGGAGGAGTTTGCACTGAGGTCCCCTGGTGATGCTGCGAGGACACCATTATGTGGCGTGGGCCCGCAGCAGCGTCGCGATTAGTCTGTAGCAAATCATCACCATTATCTGTCAAAGTACAGTTCTACTTATCCATTACCTAAGTGCATTTCATTCTATTTAAAGTGCATATCCTTACTCAGCATCAGCGATGATAGCCCTGGACTTTTCATTATCTAGGGCTGGCCTAAATTGATATCTTCTGCCAACTTTATGGATGTCCGATGAGGGGATCTTTTCCTACCAACAGCTTTTTTACTCCGCCTCTTCCCGTCATGATCACTTTCAGCAGTTGGTATCGATGTCGTTAGACATTTTAGTTTCCTAACTCTTACAGAGTTAGGAAACTCTTCTGTGCTTAATGGTTGATGACAAGACTTTTCAATTTAATACATTATACGAAGAAGCTTAGATCCTAGGTTCTACAGAAAAACTTTTGTTTACGGACTTTATAAAAATAGCCTAAGGTAATCTATACCATTATAAAGAGGAAAGATTTGATTGTTTGTTTGTTTTCCCGGAATAGGCTCCAAAACTACTGAACCGATTTGAAAAAATCTTTCACCGTTGGGAACCTATACTACTCGGGAGTGACGTAGGTTAAACTAACGACGTGCCCCGGCTTCGCACGGGTATATTTTTTGCATTTTCTAAATTGTACCCGTGCAAAGCCGGGCGGATCTCTAGTAAGATATAAAACGGCAGATAAAGTGTAATGTCGCTCGGATCGCTCAAGCCGCAGCACTAAACAAGTGAGTTTATCGGGAGCACCTCTCGTATTTTTCAATGTAAATTTATAACGGCACGCAGTTCGGTAAACAACTCTCGAAATGTCACAATAACACAACAATAATATTACTTTTACAGACCTCTGTGAATTTTTTATCCGAGGTTCAGTCTCGGTCTTTATTGTGCGACTTGTACTACTTGGTTTGTTCCTATACCTCTGCCATTTGTAATGTTTAACTTTTAGATAAAAAAGTGTTCGCCAGCTTTGTCGACGAAAGGAGAGTGTTCTTACCCACTTACTTTCACAATAAACGGAAACACACCAGTTTTATATTTCATAAAATCACAAATAGATACTCGTAAATGATCAGGTACCTTTTGTTTGTTTCCAACGTTTCCGTTTCCGCTGCAGCGATAATGAAACAAATTAATTCATTTGTTTCTTATTGAAAACCAATTTGCAAAAGTTTAAAAACTCAATCACAAATTGACAATCTAAACTGTCCCAACGAGCACGATACTCCATTATCATCATCGTCATCGGCCGTTTTTTGATGATCGAGCTCGTTCGAAATAGAATTATTACTTGCATATTTTAGCAGTTATTTTAAGAAAACTCTTTTTTAGGCTAAGTACTTACTTTCGTTAGGTTTTTCCACAATATAGTACCTACATACCTTCTTGCCTAAATTTGCTTAAGCTCAATTGAAAATAAAAACCTCATTTAAAACCCTTACAAAGGTAAAACCAATCACAAACTTCCGCCCATGAACCTCGACCCAACGGAAACTTAACTCAAACCGATTGACACAAAGTCTAATTTGATTACCGATATCTGAGTGAGTCATGAGTCGCGATATAATTATCCAAGTTGGTTCTTACGACGTCTTCATTAGGGTGCCTCATTCTGAGCCCTTTGCCTTTCGTTTTATTCGAAAAGTTTCGGTAATTTCCAAAACTAAGTTAGTCCCATTAACATTTCGAGGAGATGTGATATTTTGATGCCGATAGTTTTATGTTTGTGACTTCCTGAGGTTAACTTTGGAATTGGTTTTTGGAATTTGAACTCATTCTGACCCTTCGGGCCGACCAGCGGCAGTCTTACAAAGATGAAACTCTCTGCTATAAAAATAAGCTACGTGGTTGATAAGTACACGCCAGTAATTATTCTCAATCAAAATACAATTAAGTGCAAAATAAAAAAAAACAATGTTTATCAAACTTTTAATAAAGTTTAAAAACAAAGCCCATTACGGCTTCAAAGTTATCAAAACTCAAGACTTGAACTTGAAAGTCTACTTCAAAATTAAATGTAGATCTCTGAATTCACTTGTAAAAAAGCATCTTCAATCTTCAGAAAGTTTTATTTTGTTAAAAGACAAGTTGATTTAAAACAACAATGACTCATTCAAGGCAGTGCTCGGGCAGACCCGAGAAACCAATCCGAATTAAATTAAAGATGTAGTTACTTATGTGGGTAAACTTGGTTCAAAAATATAGTAGTAGGTATAAAAACATGATCTCCTTTTCCAATTGAATGATATGAGAAGCACAACAAAATGCTTGAACCTCCTGCTCACCCACCCCAGTACCCACATCGAACAAAATCAACGTAAAGTCCCTTCATCCAAAACATTCCTGTTCTGACAGGCTTTCATCATTATAAAATTCTAAACCGTCGTTATACAGTTCATTTTACTTTGGACCCTCCCCTGCTCCCCCGCTTCAAACTTCCGCGATAAACAATATCTCGCTGTCATTACAAGCGGAGTTGGCGGTTGATTAAAATATCAATCCAGCTTTTCGGCGCTTTTGAGTCGACAACTTCAGGAGTTTTAGAAATGAACTTCTAAACTGTTGAGTAAGGTTTATACATTGTGAATACTAGCTTTTTGTTTGTACTAGCATTTTTATATTTGTACGTTTGTATACGCTTGCTAATAGCTTCTATCTTTTTAGGTTGTGGGCTGATACTGCTATGTAGTAATCCTAACTATTGCGTCATTATTTTAGGTCCTGTTCCCTCTTTCACTCTTTCCTGGCAATATTGACAAAGTCGTCTGTCATTTAATCTCAGTAAAAGACCAACTTTGTACTAAGCGGATTGCCTTCATCATTCGGTTTGACTCGGAGCAGTGCATTGTTAAGCACTCTTCTAACGAGAGGAGCAAGGTATTTTTCTGTCATACATAGGGGATGGTTGTACCACTTATTACCAGGTCCGTCAAAAAGTACTCAGTAGGTTTTACTATAAAAACTATCATAGTTTGACGAATTCATTATGAATAAAGTTCTTTTTCTCTTCTTCCACCAGTGGACAAAATATTGAAGTGAAGGATAATAATTTGTAGTTTATAATTTGAATTGTCTGAGTGGTTATCTTGTAAGCATAAGGAAATAAAGATACTGACTTCTGACTTCTAAAATACAATGTTTCTTCCAACACAAACAGCGATCGCAGTTCACTCGCTGACATTCTTATTAAAGTAGTAGGTGAAGTAATAAATAATGTATATCTGATGTTTGCAGTGCTGACGGAAGAGCCTCGCTTCTCGGAGCCCATCCCCAACGTGACGGTGGCGCTGGGCCGCGATGCCAGCCTGCCCTGCGTCGTCGAGCACCTCGGGACTTATAAGGTACTTGCGCTAACTATTAGGATACTACAAACCTACTTTTTGATTTATTTGCGCATCCACGTGTTGGGCAAGTTAGGCGAGCCTTGACTTGCCGTCAAATCAACAACTGACGACGCTTGTGATCACTCGCATAGTCGACATCCACTGCGGGGCGGGCGAAGTTCCGCCTGAAATTCAGTAGGTTGCGGTTTCGATTCCCGCCTCGGGACAAATATTCCTACGATCTGCAGATTTTTGTTCCGCGTGTTCTGGTATGTATGTATTCTATTATATATAATATAATAAAAAAATACACAGCAGAGAAGAAATGATGACATGATTTTTGTATTTTAATCATAATAATCGAGTGTGTTTATTTTATAATTTAGATATGATTTACAAAAATTTACTATGACATATACCTAGCTTCAAATATGTAATTAGATTTGTCCGTGTTATTTAAAGTAAAATAAATAAATTCAAATAAATAAGCCCTTCCCTCTTAAATGGTAATGGAGACCCTTTATGTTCACGGCCTCTTGGGCTGCAGCCCAAAAAGCCCATAGGTAGATCTAGCCCTATAATCTATAAGACCAAATTGGAGTTAAGGTTTTATTTACGACCGAGAACTAGGAATTTGTTGAAAAGACCAAAATTCAAGCTCAGCGGCCCTTAATTGTAAGGGTTGACTAAAGTGGACCGTATCGCTGCTGATGATTAATTTAAGAGCAACTTTGTAGTTACAATTGAGCACGCGAAGTACCACGCCGATGTAATCTACGTGAAACTTCATGCAGGTATAGGTAGGTCAAACTATTTCCCATGTCGTGCGAGCTTAAAGTTCTGTCTCAGCAATTAACCTTACCTAGCTCCGCGCTTGTACGAGACAATTACGGCAGCTTCTCAAAAGTCTTAGCAAGGCAGCAACCTGAAAATTAGACGCACTGAAAAGTCTTCTGAAGGCTATGAACTATTGATCAAGCTAGGAATACTCTAAGTTAGGTACGTAAGTAGACAAGAGAAGGTTTTAACAAAGAGTCTATAATAAAAACCTCTGAATATTGTCAATTTTGAAAAGGTACTTACTTCATGCACCGAAATACGCTTTTGGAGGATTGATCCTGTTTAGCGTCTGTTCTCGTTGACTCTTCATACACAACCGGTCTACAATTGCATCTTTATTTTTGGTGTTGGTAGGTAGATAAATGTCACCCGAAAAGTCAACTTCAACGTGTAGTAATTTCCCGATATGTGACATCGCCAGAGGTGATAATTAGTAAAATAGTGGAACACATACCTACTACCGGCTAAACGCTGGCAGCTCATCCGACTTCATGAATAAGTTAATGGGTTCGTTGCAACCGTTCGTTAGACGGATTATTTACTGTTTGCTGAACAATACAATACAATACAGTACAGTACAGATGGATAATGCATGTCGTATTGTGGACGAGGCGGGTTCAATAGTGCTGGTAGTTAATCAATATATTGGTAGTATGAAAGATAGTAATTGCTACCATTGCCAGTGATTACGCTTGATCGATGACGCGATGACGTAAAATATAAATAGATAAATAAAATAAATAAATAAACTGGACGATTCATACACAACCATATAGCCCCAAAGTAAGCAGAGCTTGTGTTATGAGTACTAAATAACTGATATTTAATACATTACATACATACATACATAAATATTTCCAATAGAAAACATTCAGAACACCCGGATCTGCAGATTATACTAACGTTTTTCCCGAAGCAGGAATCGAGCCCGCAGCCTCCGGCGTCACAGGCGGACTTTCGTTCGCTGCGCCACAGAGGTCGTCAAATACGCAAACCAATTGATTGATTTGTTTAAGAAATAGTTGTTGAGTTTTAGATTTGTGTTCTTGTGATATGTTGGATAGGACGATGAATATTCCGAGCACCCAAAAACACGCAGGAAAAAAATTGTAAATTGTATGTACCTACTTTAAAATAAAATATTGAGCCCATAGGTAGGAATAATCATATGCTACATGTATGTAGTGTGATTATGTAGGTATGTAGTATGTATTGTGTTATTATTTAGAAACACAGATAAAGATGATGATGAGAACTGCCGTGAATTAAGCTCGTTCATCACAGGCGTAATCCGGTAACTATACATCCTGGAAGGTATGGCACTTAATGAATAACCAGCCTCTCCGGGTAAAATTACTGCATTAATTCCCTCAGAGATATTTATTATCGCTTACTAATTAGAAAAGGAGCTCTGCAGATATTTCAAAGTGTCCAAATATTTTAAGATATCATTTCAAGGAGTCATTTGTTAATCTGGCAGATTACTCGCTTATTGTGGAGGTAAAATATATTTTACGTAAGGTACCTACGGTTACGTTTTCTTTGAAAGTCTCGTTTACGTCTTTTATTTGGAAATCATTGTCATAGCGTATAACGAACCTACC
>JAPQVW010000424.1:27500-29072 GCA_028535905.1 Quercus berberidifolia
AGGCAGCGAAGGCCAAGGCATGCTTGCTTGCTTGCGTGCATGCTGCCAAGGCCAAGCCAAGGCACGCAGCCAAGGCCATGGCATGCTTGCGTGGGCACGCTGGCATGCCCCTGGGTGCAGGCAGGTGGGCACGCTGGCATGCCCCTGGGCGCAGGCAGCAGCAAGGCCCTAGCATGCACGCAGCCAAGGCGAGTGCGAGGCATGCCCCGTGGGTGGGATGCCAAGGCCGTGGCATGCCCTTGGGACCCCTACAAGGCCATGGCAGCACTTGGGGGGGCTACTGCTGCCAAGCCTAGATAGCCTCTTCGGACACCTCCTACTCTTCCCCCCCTAAAGAGCGCTTAGGAAAAAATCCACTCTGGCACGAGGAAACATTGATTTGTTGAGGAGGAATAATGGGTCTTTTTTGGAGCAATTCTTGGAGTCTTGCCCTGATTTTTTGTACACATGCTAAGAAAAATCTAACCTTCAACCTGTCAAAATTTGGTGGCCAGATTCAACATATTTTATTTTTTATGATTTTCGGAATCCAGAAAATAGGAAAAATCATAAAAAATTCAAAACTGCTCGGAACGCCGAACCGCTTGTTGGAAACGTCCTCTAAAATCATGGACTGAATTTAGGAACACAAAAAGGGGAAAAGGCACGAGCCAATTTTGCCGGAGTGCGGGACGATGCGGGGCGATGCGGCGTGGCGTGCATGCGGGCATGCCCCTGGGCACCCTGGCATGCCCAACGCCTGCCTCTTTGGGGCAAATAACCTCCTTTTCCAAAAAACCCTCATTTTTTGGGAAATCACTCAAAATTTGTGGGCAAGGCAGCGAAGGCCATGCAGCAGCCCCCCATGGCAGGCAGCCAAGGCCTTGGCATGCAGCCCCCCAAGGCATGCTGCCAAGGCCAAGGCACGCAGCCAAGGCCATGGCATGCAGCCAAGGACAAGGCATGCTGCCAAGGCCAAGGCACGCCTAGGCAGCAGCCCCCCCCCCATGGCACGCAGCCAAGGGCCCCCCAAGGCATGCTGCCAAGGCCAAGGCACGCAGCTAAGGCCAAGGCCAAGGCAGCCCCCCATGGCATGCCATGGCACGCAGCCAAGGCCATGCAGCAGCCCCCATGGCACGCAGCCAAGGCCAAGGCACGCAGCCAAGGCCAAGACAGCAGCAGCCAAGGCCAAGGCATGCTGCCAAGGCCAAGGCATGCAGCCAAGGCCAAGGCACGCAGCCAAGGCCAAGGCACGCAGCCAAGGCCATGCAGCAGCCAAGGCCAAGGCACGCAGCCAAGGCCAAGGCAGCAGCCCCCCAAGGCATGCTGCCAAGGCCAAGGCATGCAGCCAAGGCCATGGCCTGCAGCCAAGGCCAAGGCATGCTGCCAAGGCCAAGGCATGCAGCCAAGGCCAAGGCATGCAGCCAAGGCCATGGCATGCAGCCAAGGCCAAGGCACGCAGCCAAGGCCATGCAGCAGCGAAGGCCAAGGCAGCAGCCCCCATGGCACGCAGCCAAGGCCATGGCATGCAGCCAAGGCCACGGCATGCAGCCCCCCATGGGCATGCAGGGGCACGCAGCCAAGGCCATGGCA